>WSTQ01000066.1:11602-45116 GCA_019627725.1 Serendipita sp. 401 | reverse complement strand
TCTCTCGAGGTGACGAGGGACACGTCCCTCTTGCCTCCAGTCTCGTTGACGTTCCAAATCTTCACCAGCTTGTCCGTGCCGCCCGTCACGAGACAACCCGGTATATGAGGATTTACATCCAAGGCTGAAACAGCACCGTCATGCGCAAACAGTGTAAATCGAGTGGAAGACGATCGTGCTGGATCCGACGAAAGCGTCCGTGCATCGAAATTCAACACGTATCCGTTCTCCAGCGACACCTGTACAAGGATGATAAACACAACAGCGCATATTTGAGAACGGAGAGGGGGGGGGGATCGAGAGGGAAACTCACAAAGAAACAATGAGGATCCCAGGGGTCCCATCGGACGGCCTCGACGTCTGCACCTAACATTGCGCCCACCGATCCATCCGGCGCACGACTATCAAATGTCTTCACCGTCCGGTCATAGCTCCCCGTGAGGAGCACACTCGGGTCCATGACGTTCCATTGGATGGCCTGGACCTTGTCCCTATGCACTTGAAACGACCGAATCGCGCCTCCGCTTTCGTCGTCGCCACTTGCCGTTAAATCACGTGAGAGATCCCACAATTTGACCGTCGTATCCGCCGACGCGCTCGCCAATAGATTTCGATAGCTTCGATTCCAGGAGAGGGCGAGTACGGCATCTACATGGTAATTCGGATTGACCTCCTTCTTCGCTTGCTTCTTTTTCTTCTTTTTCTTCTTCTTTTTCGTGCTACTCCCGTTCTCCATGTCCTCCTCTTCCTGCTGTTGTTGCTGCTGCAGTAGCTGCTTCGTCTTGTCTGGTCTACCCAGGATGGCGTCCGGAAAGAGTCCATCGACCGTATCGAGTGACCAAATCTCAATTTCCGGCTCAAACGTGCCGACAGCGATAAAATTACCCGTCGAAGACGGTCCCTGTCCCTGTTGTCGTCTTCGTGAGGAAGAGGACGACGAGGCGGGCGGGAAATCGAGCCATTCTAGGCAGAGTGGAAGCGAGGGGAGCAGAAAGTCGTGATGGACATAAATGTTTTCGGATTTTTCGTCGTAGACGTATACTTCCAACTGCGGAATCTCGTCTTCTGTTTTTGCGATCACAATCAAGTTGTCGGTCCCGTAGATCTGCAGCTGTTCCTGTTCCTCCTCTTCGTCGTCCTATCCCTCGTAAAAAGGACATGTCAGGTTTGTAGGAAGAAAAAGGTCTTTTTCAAGTGAAGAAGAGTAGGCTTCTTTCATACCTCTTTTAGTGTAATGTAGGGGTCCTCTTCATCTTCTTTGTAGTACGTCAATCCTTTGATATTCGAGAACAGTCGACCTAGAGATGGACGATGAGTTTCAAAAGGAGATAAATGAGAGAGGGAACGGACTCTTCTGAGGCCCGACTTGGTCGTACTCGTCCAATTTGTACTTTGCCATCTCATCCTTTTCCTCTTGCGCATCCACATCCATCCCATTCGGGTCCTTTTCTCTCGAAGAAGTCGAGGTACTATCCCCAAAGGAATCAGATCCCCCATACAAAAAGAAATGCGCTTGGGAGAAGGGAGAGAGAGAGAGAGAACACTCACTCTTCCCAATCTTCTTCATGATCCTCCTCTGCCATCCCTCCACCCCTTCTCTCATTATCCTCCCGGTCATCGTCACCTCCATCATCACCATCATCATCGTCGTCAAGTTCGCCTCTCAGCCCTTCCAATTCCTCCCTCGCTAGCTCGCTGACTCTCGCCACCTCTTTCTCGTCGATTTCATACTTGATCGGATGCTCGGCTGCAACCCCTCGTTTGACCCATGCGAGCGCAGAGACAAGCGTAGCCATGATAGGATGAGTCGGATGAAAGCAGATATCGGTTGGCGGTTGGTTGGGGTTGTTTCGATTAGCCCGTGTACAGGAAAGAGGAGGAAAAAAGAAAAGAAAAAAGGAGGTAGTCAAGTAGCCACGATCAAAGGGTCTATAACCATTCAATGATTAGTTTAGTTCGTCGGATAGGAACGCTCAAATAAAGATCAATTTTTTTTAAAAAAAAGCACACACCAAGCGAGAACTCTGAAGAGGATGGTCGCGCCACTCAAAAATGATTGAAAAACGGCAATAATGTGCGGCGCAGTTAACAACGTTGATTTAGTTCTCGTTCGACCCGAATTCAAAAGACCGCTGCCACCCACGAAGAGTGGTGGCCGAGTACAAAAATGTGTACCACTGATGAAAGACGTTAATTCTTACGCCTCAACTCAAAAAAACAAACGAAAAAATTGAGGAGCCATATAATTCGAGTTTATTGTATAGAGAGAGAGAGGGGATAGAGAAAGAGAGATATAGTAAGAAGAAAAAGAAAAAGGACCGAATCCGTAGGCATTTGTACACAATACTTCAAGCTAAAAAAAAAAAGAAAAAGCAGAATAAGAAAGAAAGAAAGAAAAGGAGTAAAGAGAAGAAGAATCGACGGCGGGTTTGAGAAATGGAAGAAGGGGTCATCCATCTATCCGGTTTCCTGGTCGAAAATCGTGGTTCCAAAGAGCACTGGTAAGGGGTAAAAACAGTAATAAAAATGTTTGAGCCGCGCTACCCGTCATTCACTTCTTCTTCTTCTTCTTCTTCTTCTTTGTTGGGGAATTGTGAGGGAATTGTTGTTGTAGTTCTTGCACAACGAGAAAGAAAAAAAAAAACACGAGAAATTGAAATTGAAATTGTTATTGGTTATTGTTATTGATTGTTGTTGATTGTTGTTGTTATTGCTGCTACGCTTCCATCCTCTTCGTCGTCGTCGTCGTCATCGTCGGTGGTGGTGGTTCTAGTTGAAACGTATCGGTGTCTCGGGTTCGAATCAATCAGGGGGGAGTGAGTGGTTGGTTGGGTAACGCAAAAAGAAGATCAGGGGAAGGAAAGGAAGGGGGAGAGAGGAAGAGAGGGAGAGTTTATATGTTTGTGCACGCATGGAGAGAAAAAAGGATTCGTCGGCGCAAAGC
Organism: Serendipita sp. 401; assembly: GCA_019627725.1. Classification (NCBI taxonomy): domain Eukaryota; kingdom Fungi; phylum Basidiomycota; class Agaricomycetes; order Sebacinales; family Serendipitaceae; genus Serendipita; species Serendipita sp. 401. Next base: position 42,172 of record WSTQ01000066.1, on the reverse strand, counting down.
GAATGATGCCTCGTCTCGCCTCGACTCGCAAGGCAAGACAGGACAGAAAGACAGACAGGCAGGCATGTAAGACAGGCAAGGAGAACGTAAAGGAGCGAGACATGGATAGGGGGAAATAGAGAGATGGACACCGAGAGGAAACAACTCTGACGATGAGAGGACGTGACGTGACGAGAAAGAGAGAGATGTGCGAGGTGCGAGGTGCGAGGTTGGTTGGGGAGGGAGTACACGGGCAGATAGAGACAAGGAGGGACAACAAAAACTGAGAGTAAGAGGGTGGAACAAAAAGAAGAAGACGTAGACCATAAGAAAGAGGAAAAAGAGAGAGAGAGAAAACGAGAGAAAGGAAATCACAGCCACGAAAGATATTTCTCGTGACCCCGCATATAATCATACGGATCGTTCATCTCCTCTTCCTCCTCTGGATCTCCCAAACTCGATCTACTCAATCTTCGTTGAGGTAACAACCACCACCACCACGTTCCATTCCCTCTACTCTCCGCCGTCGTCGCCGACGCCGCATCCGACCGTTCCATGCCTGCCGCTCCATTGTTATTGTTATTGCTCCCCGTACTACTCGCCGTCGTCAACCTCGTCTTCCACCTCGACGTCTGGCCTCCATGCCCATGTGCACTCTGCATCTCCATAAAGCTCGTAGGCTGCCCACTACCATATGGTCCAAACCCTCCCGCACCCGGTCCGACTTCTGGATCCGATCGAAAGGTGACTTTCCTCGTCGGACTAGCGACATGATGGTCGTCTTGATCTTGATCTTGTTCGTCCATCTCCATATCGTTTGGATCCATCGAAATCCGCTTGATCCGATCTTCGTACCGTCTTCGGGACTGATACAGATGAACGGCCTGCGTCGATTTCAAACTCAACAAGAGGCGGGACATGGCCACGTTGAGGATCATCCAACAGCTGTAGAGTGGGAGACCGATCCAGACGTAACTCGCCACTCGCCATGTCTGTCGAACGAGAAACGGAGGGGGATGAGTAAAAACGCACGACGACTCATCGCAGAGTGGGGGTCGGTACGTACCAAGAGGGCAGTGAGAATGGCCACGGTCGTGACCGTATAATAAATGATACCATCCGCATACAACACACCAAGCATCCTCGTCTGACTCGATCTACACGACGACACGACCATCACCATCAGCAAACAGTCCAATTATTACTTCTTAGGGTGTAGCGCGCGGGAAACTGACCTTGGAGTGGCGATGGCCTTGTAGACCAAAAACGTGATCAAGAAGCCATGCATGATCACGTCTGGTAACCAAAGGTACCAAAGGTTTGGTACGAGCGTGAAACAAATGTTGATCTTTGTCTCGTGATAAATCACTGCCGCGCGACGGTAAGTAAAACTCAAAAACCAAACCAAAACTAGAAAGAGAAGAGAAGGAGAGAGAGAGAGAGAAGTAAAGGGAGGGAAGGAGAGAGAGAAGGGGAGAGACGTACGTCGCTTGTGGACGAAAAAGGTTTGGATGAGCATCCCGATCGAGGCGGCCGTTCCGGACACCCAGATCCCCACGAGGAGGTACAGGGACCGTTTGCCGGCTTGCCAGATGGCATGCAACCTGGAAGCAGAAAGCAGACGCGGTCAGTTGCATTTCACAAGCAAAAGAAAGGAAGGAGAGGTGAGAGGTGGGGTGTTTGCTTACCGGAGAATGATGATGAGTGCGACGAGGGCAAGCGAGACTTGTTCAAACGTGGCTGATACCAGAATCCATCGTTGACAGCTGTGTCACGTTGCGTTGCGTTGCGCGAAAAGGAAAAGAGGAAAGATGCGCGAAAAGGAAAGTGGCGGGTGGGAGTGGTGGCGGTAGGAACCGGACAGGCGCAGGACAGGACAGGCGAAAGCAAAGACAAATCACATCGTCGTTTGTGGGTGGTCATCCATCCATCAATCAGCGTCATGTCGGGTGGTTGAAAGGAAAGGTAGACGGAGATGAAATAAAAAAGGGTTCATTTTGTCAGTCACGGAGAACGAAAAAAGAAGGCGGGAGGGCAGAGACAGCGAAGGACGAGAAGGACGAGGCGGCAGTGGTCATTGACGGTGACGGGGGATGGTGACGGGAGACGGGAGACGGGAAGCAGCACAGAGAGAGCGTGCAGAGAGAAGTGAAGAGTACTGAGTACTGATGGGACTAACCTCTAGAGAATAGAATTCAGAAAAGCCGCCAGCCGCGGAAAGGGCGAAGAGCACGAGAGAGAGCGCGAGGGAGAGAGACAATATCGGCGGAGCAAAAGAGATGGAAAAAAGGTAGGAAATGAAAGAAGAATTTTTGTTCGTTAGCGACGTGGCAATTAAATGAGAAAATGATTGAAATGATTATCACCGTGATGATGGTGATAATCATATGCAGTGCAGTTGTGTGCGTGGACATACCTGGTCGCTCAAATCTTTGGCTTGCCCGCTGATGGCTAGACAAGACGACGCACACGGGTCAGCATCGGAACAACAGCGAGGAGGAGAGAGCGAAAAATGGAGAAACAGTAAGAGGGTAGGAAAGGAGAGGGACGTACTGTAGAGGTTTCCGATGAGAATGATCGGGGTCACATATCGATTGGAGAGAAAGACGACTTTGATGACCGTCCAACGCGCCTTCCAAATGTATTTCACCTAGAAGAATAGACGAGTGTGTAGAATAACGAATCGTTGGTGAAATGGGTGGTCAGCGACACAGTCCGAGCGATGCGGATGCGGGTTCTAGGGCAACCCGACCGACCGCAACGAAAAAGAAGGAAAGGAAAACCGGGGACTGACCTCGTCTGGTAGCGTGAGGAGCATGTCCCAGACCATAAAGGTGAACGAGGCATAGTTGACATAACGAACGACTCTGGTCGCCGTCCCGATGAGGAGCAAGTGCGCATAGGTGAGTGGTGGGAGGGTGACCCCCGCTGGAGGCATCTTGCTTGCTACCCTTTTGCAAAAGAAGAAGGGTGTATGTGTGTGTGGTGTGTGGTGTCCTGTTCGCCTCTTGGCTAGCTGGCCTTTATGGCTAGTCGCTAGTGTTGTTGTTCGTTCGCCGCCCCGCCCAAAAGAAAAAGAGAAAAGAAAAATAGGGGGACGGGGGAGAGTATATACGAACCCGAGAATTATATAAGACTCCGAATATAATTCTGGGTAGGACGAGTAAGGACAGAGGAAAAGGAGGAGACGAGGGAGGGAGAGAAGGAGTAAGAGAGAGAGCGGAGAATCAATCAATGATCAAGGACACTAAAGGGGAGGGAAGCAAACACGGGTGGGCCAAAGTAAAGCGAGGGGCCCTGTGCAGCAATCGGATGCGACGTTTGACTTTTGACAGTTGGCCTGCTCGATGTACCCCTGACCTCAATGGAAATGGCCTCCTTGCCCTTGGCATGCCATCGCCCACTCCTGCCCAGTCTTTACTGCCACCATTCGAGTCGAGTCGAGGACAATCTTCTACTTTTGCCTTGCTCCTATTTGCCATCGCCTTTGCCATCGCCTGCCATTGCCTGCCATTGCCATTTGCTGTTTGCCGTTTGCCTCTTGACCCTTCCCTATGCTGCCCTTGGACCGTCAATGATTCCCATTCGTTCCGATGGCTAACGATACGAAGACCACGACCGCGATACGACGACCACGATTAAGCTCGCTCCATAATGAAACAGCAACGTCTCCTCGTCCTCGCTACTCGCTACTCTACTCTACTCTTCCCGACTTTCCGTCTACTCTTTATCCGGGCCCCGACGTCCCTGACCCCGACTTCGCCTCGATCTCTCATAGCCGTAGCCGGTCCAAACTTTACTTTGTGAAAAAAAGAAAAGTTAATAATTCTCATTCTCATCGCATGAACTATTGCCCCGGTCTCATATACTGTATTCTCACTCTCGTAATCAGTAATAATACTAGCCTCCGTCGTCAGTTCCCATCAGCATCAGCGAAAACTAGGAGGAAAAGAACCGTTCTAGTACGCATTCTAGGCCCATCCCATCCCATCCTCTTCTTCTTCATCTTCTTCATCTTTATCCCCCCTCCATTAATCCATTAATGTATCGACTACATATTACTCACTAAGTAAGCCAGCCGTCAGTCCGTCAGTCCGTCCGTCAGGTCTGTTCGTTCCTCGACATCTGACAGGGCCTCACTCCTTGGGCCCATCACCAGCATCACTAGCAACTCCTCAACCAGCACCAGCACGCCTTTACTTCCAATGTGGTCGCGCGCCCGTTGGAAATTAGACTGACTGACTGACTGGTCGACCCAGCATCTCATCCAACTAGCCTTCCTCTTTCTCTCTCCCTCTAATGTCCAGGTTGAATTCTCCGGTACGAGATCGAGAATCTCGCACAGTCGAGTCTCGAACCACCATGCATATATGCCCTGCATAATAATCCCCTACCCGTCCTGTCCAACTTTTAATCCTGTAATGCGGTGCTGTTGTTGACAGTTTTCCTTGGTCTTTCAAAAAGTCACCGTAATACCGGAAATTGGGGTTCTCGCTCGCTCGTTCGCCCGCAGAGTAGAGTAGAGTTGTGACCCTTGGAAGCTTTAGCATCTCGCCTCCTAGATTTCCCCGTTCCGAGGGCATCAATCCCTAAATCTCGCTCCCGCACTCGACACCTCTCGATTTTTAGAGTTGGGTTTTGAAAAAACAAAAAACCAGGGTTCATAATACCCGAGAAACGATCGAACAAGCAGCGAGCGACCGAGCGAGCCTTTGATGGATGGATTGATCCATCAACTCATTCGATCGTCGGATCCATCGGATACCCCGTATACCCGTACATGATGAACGTGTCATTCGGGGTTCCATTGTCTTTCTCTCGGTTTCTCTCTCTCTTTCTTTCTTTCTTTTTGTTGACAAGCGGAACAAAGCGCAAGACGACAAGGGACAACGCAACGCAACGAACGATCGAACGGCAAGGGCGCGAGGGACCGACTGACAGGACGGACGGACGGACGGGACATACGGGACATACGGGATAAACCGCGACTGACTGACTGACTATTACCCGATAGACGTGCTGTAGAAACCTTACTACATCGTGTTACTCATCGAGATCCGTTACTACCAATTTTACGAGTTTATACTCCTATCAGCGTATGACTGTTTGTTTAATTTTGCCGTTAACGACGTCGACGTCGGCGTGCAGCCAGCCACTATACCAGCCACAATCAGACCATTTCACCACCACCCACCCTACCCTATCGCCCTCTTCCTCGCCCTTATTCGTGGCGTACCGGACGGTCAGGCGGAACCGAGGTGTTTCACAATCATTATCGTCACCACCATCAACAACACCAACACCACCACCACGCATCATGACCAGGACCAGTACTATGGCCAGTACCACGGACTTCGGTTGCGGCTCGACGCCGATGCCTTTTTGATTGCCCTGGCCTGTGTTCGACGGACTGATCGATCGGTCAATGTACAGTACAGTACAGCCTCAAAACTCTCTCTTGTCTCACCGCACCGTTACACCTTATTGGCCCACACCATCTATCCTGATCCACGGATCCACTCATGAAACGGCGGATAACCAGGACAACCCACCAACCCAACCCACCAACCAATAAACGTGCTACCGACCGACCCCAAAGTGGGACGCGCGCGCGCTGCTGCTGCACCTCCCACTGCGGCCAACTGAGGGAGAGGTAGGGGGGATCGCAAAATCCCGGTAAATCATCCAAATCAGATTAATTGGGACTAGAAGCTGTACTGCTGTACTGTTGTACTGCTGTCTGTTGTATTGTGTATGTACAGCCGTTGCAATCAGCAAAGATTATGAAGGTGGGAGAATCTCCCACTCCCCCCGTGCGCAGCTCTATTCGTCTCTTTTCGTATATTGGCAAGAGACAATGCAAGACACAACCAATCAATCATTGCATTGCCTGCTTTGTTCTCGTACGTACACTCTTCCGCAGCACTGCACCCACTTTTCCCTCTTCGTTCTTCTTTCTTCGCTTCTTCTCCGTCACGCACGGTAAACTCAAAGTACAACGCTCTATACACTCCCTTTCCTCCACTCTCTCTCTTTGTTTTTACCCCGCTTGGCATACCATAGCCTTCTGATTGATGATCAGTCCCATCCCATCCCACGCGACGCGACACGACACGAGAAGATACCATCGTGCTGCATATTGGGTGTTGAAACGGGGTCACTCTCACTCTCACTCGCTCCTGAAACATGTCGGTTTTAAGTTTTAGGTTTTCTCGACTGTGGGAGTGGAGGTGGGGAGGGCCACACCCAATATGGATTGACGACATTTCAAGCTCCGCTTGAACCTCCTCTTCCCACTACCGACAATACTTGATGGCAATGCCGACGACGACGACGACGAGAAGAACTGAGAAGAAGAAGAAGAAAACTCGCAGGAGTTTCGCAGAGGATCAAAGAAAGACAGCGCGCACCTCGGTCGATCCATGCACCTATAATATCCCCCCAGAAAATAGGGTGGATACGTGGATGCGATGTCTTATGCAACCAATATTTCGTCACAAACAAAAAGGGTCGGATCGAGAATAAGAAGTTGGGTGTTACTACCTACGAATGAAATAAAAACTATTCGTTATATCGATTTTCCCCCGGCCGGGATCGCTCACGGGAGTGTCGAAGAGGGATGGGATTAGGATTTGCCTTTATAAATGAGGTAAAGTAGAGTTTTAGGTGCATGTGTTGAACACGTTCCATTCGTGTCAAAATTTTCTCATTTACTCGGCGAAAAAACCAAAGTCTGCTATGCACGTCCACGCGCGGATGTCGACGTGCACTTTTTCCCCACTCGATACGAATAGGTACGTTGACCGATACACCAATAGCACCTAGATATGTCCATATCAAATATAGTGCAATATATACACTGTTTGACGAGCAGAGATACCATGTACGCTCGTAATGAGGTTCAGAGTAGAAGAGTGCGAGAGTATACCTCCTAAATATAGACGACCACAGGCGAACCAGAGGACGTAACTGTTGATAATTGGCACTACTCTACGTCTAGATGAGAATCTGGTGCTAACCCTCGTCCCCAGGATGGAGTGGGGGTATGCAATGGCGGTAGCCACAGTGCAATAAAGGCAATGCAATACTGACCAAGAAGCTGAGCTATACATCAGGTTTATATATATTATGCACTTATTTTTGGGGATCATTGATCTGATTATTGCAGTAGATGGTCAATACCGCGAGTGGGACAAGCCGCGCGGGGCGCTTTATCGGAAAGCTGGGACTGGGCTATCGACCATGCGCCGCTTTATCACTGGGCCTACCGCCCATGCGCTGCTTTAATGCAGAGTACCAGCACGTACTGGGCTGGTATCCTCATTAAACGAATCATCCATACAAAGCAGACATACTAGACAGATAAATTCTATTTTATATATTTTTCTCTTTTTTATTTTTGTCGTTTTCAATTTATCTTTGAATTTCGGGGTCCATTTCTCTTCCTGACCTTCCGCCAGACCGCAAAATCTATTAAAACCGGTAACTTAATCTGTAAATATTATAATATCCGGTGGTTGCATAGATAGAATCACGTGGCTGGAAAAGGGTCTGGGTGAGCATGCAGGGATGAAATGTCCATAAGGACGAACATAGAAATGTGAAACAAAATCATTGGTTACTTATTAGATCATTTAAACCCTAGATTTCTATTTCATGTTGATGCAATTCCTTAGAGTAGTCTAGAGAATAAACAGACTGGTGTCCATGCAAAGGATGAGCCTCTGAAAGTCTGAAGTCCAAACACAATCAAGCGATCTAATCAAGACATCTATCAGTAGATACACTTAGATGATTATTTATGACCTTCTATTGATAATAATGCGGTATATCTACCTTTAGAGGGTCATCTTTGGTCTACAGATTTAGGGGAATTCGACCTCCCCTTACTACCTCCTTTTTAGGCACTCAGAATTGCGTCAGAATGTGAGGAGCAGTAATAATACCACCATTCAATCAAGCTCAGGAGCATCAATAATCTCAATCAACGGTGTTTCTTCGTGATTTTGTGGTCTCTAGGGCGCTCCTCCGGGACAAAGTACCACTTCCAAGGCAACTAAAGCGTGCAAAATGAGGAGCTTATTAAGGTATATATTCTTGTTTGGTGCTCTAATGCGTCGTATCTTGCACTCAGAGCTGTACGGCTCCAAGAATTTGGTGAAGGTAATATAGGAGTCGAATGTAGCAATAATTCTCTATAAACACATGCTTCAGCAGAAAGGGAAGGAATGAATGTGATAAAGTCTCGAGAATTAGGAAGTAAGATGCTTTACTATCGATTAACGGTACCTACTAATTCTATTGCTTTTCTCCCCACACCTCTCCTTCCCTTTTCTCGTGTCTCATCCGTCCGCTTCTCTCTCTCCTCTTTTTGTCTCTCTAATCATATACAATCGACATGATACGGCGAAAGTATCCCTCATTGTCCTTTATATCGTCCACAACGGGGGCCAGACGCTCGAGGTCATTGCTCTCAATAAGTGTGGTCCAGGGTTTGAACGGAGGCAAGAGAGTGATCAAAACTAGAACTCGCCACATTCTATCTCTGTCAAAATGTCATTACCACCCATCGACTAGTCTTTCACCATTACCATTGGTAACCCGCACAAGGACAACCACTGCCACTACCGTCACTACTTCTACTACGCGCTCCCCAATGTCCTCATCTATGAAACAAATCAGTCAAGTCATCAAGGAAGCACTCTCTCGGCTTAAACCCACCATTATTAACAACGATAACGAGCATACAAAAGCTAGAGACAAGAAGTCTCACGCAAATTTAGATGAAATAGGCAAAGAACGTAACATAAAAGATGAGGAGAAATCTGATGTAGAGATAATATACACTCCAACATCACATTGGCCCTTCCAAACCCTTCCCGCTCGTGACCCCGACCATGACGAACATCAGAAACGTCGTTCAATGCCAATCAGAATCCTTGTATTAGATTCTTCATTCAATCCGCCGACCAAGGCTCATCTGGCGCTTGCGTCCATTGCGTTGCGCAGCCTAATCACGCAAAGCGAAGACAGAAGTGGCGACAGTAGTGGTGTTGAAGACGGTGGGCGCGAAGATAATAGATCTCATGATGCCCATCTACTTCTTCTCTCCGTCACGAATGCAGACAAGCGACTGAAAGCGGGGGATGCGACGTACGAGCAGCGGTTGGAGATGATGTATCTCACAGCAAAGGAGATGGAAGAGAGAGCGGCAATCGAGCGAAGTAAAAGGAACGATGGTGAGAGTGAAGGTAGTGGAGCCGGAACGGTAATGTCATCTTCGTCGTTGGGAAACGTTGCGGTGGCGGCCATCGACGAACCGACATTTGTTGGAAAGTCGCAAAAGCTGAGGGAGACTATCTTGAAGAGGCTTCAGTCGCTAGCAGACGATGAACCAGGTGCTATCTCACCTACTACGGATTTCCGCCTCGAACTCTACTTTGTCCTCGGCTTCGACACCGTCACTCGACTCTTCGACCCAAAATTTTACAACGGTTCGGAGGACCAGATGCGTCGTGCCCTCGATCGATTCTTCAACCTTGCGCAGGAGGGAGGGGATAATTCCTATGTCATTTGCGCGCGAAGAACACTCTCGAAAGAAGGTGGTGAACCGCCATTGAGAGAGGAAAAAGAGGGAAAGGAACAGGCGGAAGAGTTTCTCTCTTCTGCTATGGTATCACCCTATGTGCGTCAAGGAAAAATCCTCCTCTTCGACTTTGAGAACCCACTGTTAAAGCAAGTAAGCTCGACAAAGGCAAGGAACTCGGTTCGGTGGTCTTATTCGGAACCTGTGGAGGAGCAGCGTGAGGCAATGATCGAGACGAACCTCACGCGACGAATTGCGACGTATATCGCTCAGGCTGGTCTGTACATTCCCGACAGAATGTAAATCTTGGTGAATGATTGGGCTTCGAATTTCGAATTTTGGAAAAAATTGCTTTATCCGTGTCCGGATGTGAGTAAAGGGTTCATACTGTCACCATGACTCGTGTATTCTGTGCATCTACATTGGGAATGAATGTTAGCCAGACCTCACAGGTCTCACTCCGGTTCCCGTCCACAAGTTCGTCTGTATAGTACTATCGACCGTGCTCCCGCTCACCTCCATAGGCCTCATCTTCTCTCAAGACAAAATAATTGATCCCATACTTTTTTGGTTTCCTCTCTCCTTAGCGGCGTCTTGAGATTGACCTGCTGATTCATAATCTCGTGAGATACCTCTCGCCCCTCCTGTGACAGGGCATTTCATTTGCCTCATAAAGTTCTATTAGCATTGAAAATCACCCAATGAATGATAGAGTACCGTCAGAGCTATGGCTGCCCATTGAACCCCTTCCTAGCCTGGGAGGGTGAAGTGAGCCGCATGGTGTTACAACGGACCTCTATGCTGAAATACAGGGACTTAATATAACGTAAATATCATTCATAACACTTTGGAGCTGAATATACAATATTTTGAGTTAGCATAAATCATGTAAATGCGATTAAGGGGATAATGACTACGACTTGCCTTTCTTATGCGCTGAAGCAGCCAATACCCATATTTTGTTCGAAATGGCTGGTGAGCACTGTAAATTCAGGATTCATGCTAGTTTCTCACTTGAATTTATGGTTCCTAGGTGGCTTTAGAGAATCTCTGTAAAGACAGCAGCGTAGCGGTTGTGGTAGCTATCTGCTACTGCTATTTGCGCGTGATAAAATCTCCATATATACCTGAGTAATGGCTAATTGATGCCCTTTGGGCCTAAGAAACGTTGAATAATGGCTCGCCCTTGCTGGTGTGCCGCCTAACCCATCCTCAGGGTAGATCCATGGGCGGAACGACAGTCTGGGGCACAAATAGAAGTTTTGTTAGCATTTTGTGGACTGAGGAGTGGAAGGAGAGGAGATAAAATAGGAAAAAAAGCTTCTCACATACCACACTGACCTTGCTGACTGTTAAGCAAGGAGTTATAGGCCAAGATTTAGCACCCTGACGACTTCATTGTGATCAAATCAGGATATTCAAGTGAAAGGCTTATCCTGCGGGAAAGCTAGGAGGCGGCATCAGGTTACAACATGCACCGTATATGTTAGGCTCCGCACACCACATTCTCCTGCTATTGTAAAGGCCGTCTGTCTCAAATAAATCATCTTAAATGAAGATGGACTGTGTTAGAGGATGTGGGCGACATGGTTGTAGAAATAGGTCCGCCGAGGAGGTTGGTTGGTTGCAAGAACTGCTGGACCGGACCCGCCTCCCTTCTTTAGGCAGCTTGGGTCTCTGCCTATAATCTGCTGGACTCAACGAATCAATTATAACAGATATTCAAGGAAGTGCATATCGACCGTGCATGAGAGACAACCAGGCATAGAAGGACTATGTGCGGCGGAGGGGGAATCACAGAGCGGGTGTTTTATCGGCCTAATACCCTGCCAATCGCCACTGACGCGTGCAACCATGGTCCATTTACACGTGTTTATCTTTTTTTGCGTCCAGAATTTGAGATTACATCTGGTGGAACCGAGTTTTTCGGTGGTGACGGTAATTCCTGACAACATGACGAGACCCTAACCCCTCCACACTCCTTAGGCCATAAATTGACATCTATATGCTGCCGCCACAAAAGTTCTGGACCTCCGCCTGCCAAGTAGAAGCGGAAATAGAGTGAAGCAACAGCCAGCAAGCTCAACAGCCCACGGTTTACGGTAATTTGAGCACGGTGTGCTAAATTAAATTAGGCTCGCCAGTACTTATGCCCCACCATCTCGATGGGGCGCATCTAACCTCACCTCCTTTCCCCCCGCACCCTCATAACTAGATGATACACGGAAAAGCAAGGTGAGTTTATTCATTGAATCCAACGGTGTGCTAAGCTTTGATGGGTTTTAACAGTTTGGACGGATCTCATTCAGCACGGGGAATAGAGGATTTGGACAGCATCGCATGGAGAATATATAAGTACGTGTCTCAAACGATTGCCGAGATGGTGACTACTCTAGCGGGAGATCGCTGACCCTGATTTTACCCCCACGAGATCTTATTCTCGTCGAAACAGTTTTGTAAAGGGGAGACCTCTCCCTGCGTCGGAGAGAGACTGCCCAGAGCGATGGAGAGAGCTTCAGAGAGGGTGGAATCACCTCCCAAGCGGCCAGAAGACCAAATGGTACCAGAGAGCCCTTGTTGGATACACGCATCAATTTGTCCGCTGTGGTCTCTTAAGTGACCCAAAAATGTGGGATTTTCACGCAGCAAGAATACGCAGAGCAAATTTACTGCCAGATGAGGCGCTTTGTCCAAACTGGTACGCATATCCGGTTTAGCCCTGCATCCTTGACCTAATCTTCATCGTTTTACAGCTCTTATTGGATAGAAAATCAACATCTTCTAGTGCATATCTTACTCTGCGAGTCCAAGTCCCCGTACACCCAGTAAAGACTCGGCAACCTGATGTTGGCCACTAGCTTGACACCTAATCTGGACTGGCGTGGCTTTGATGCCATTTTTCAAACAGAAATGTACTTAATTTCTGCAAGAGACTATATTTCTGACCGTTTATTTGTCTTTGGTGGAGAAACTGTCTCCAAGGGAATCGATTGAATAAACTCTAATTGATAGGGTAGCTCGTTATGGATTAGAAGGGGCAATACCTTGGTCCTTGTCCTCGACGCCGAGTAAATCCCTCCACCTTAGCCTTGCTGTAGCTGCATATGCGCGCCAGCTTCATATGCTTTACTGCATGAATCGACCCGCTACTACTAAACGAGCATTATGAGCATAGTAGCTACGATAGCGTTATAACATGTATTCAGTCAAACTGCGAAAGGACATATGAGACAGAGACAACCGTCCGCTTAACAAACAAATACAGGTGTAGAAGTAGCAGTAGTTCTTAGTTCTCTTTTCCTTGCTCTCGGAGCCCAACAAGATTTTAGAGCCAAAATTATGGATTCCAGCGAGTATTTCAATAGAATAAAACCACCTGACCTGAAATCGAAGCCCAGCTTCTTCTTTCAGTTGCTGTTGCGCGTTGCATAAGCTCCATGAGCCACCCAGAACGGCAATTTTTTGACTCACTGAACACAGAATGTCATGTGGTAAGCGATCGATCCAGTTAAACCAGGCTCATACATCACATATATGCTAGAATACCTGGATATCGTTTGGTATCCAACAAATCCCTCTGTTGCACGGATCCAGCAAAACATGAGGTATGGCGGTAGAGAGGCGACAGATACCTGCTCTAATCTAGGTTTTTATTCACAGTCATCAAGAAATTTCTTCAATTATGCAGGTTGAGGCGTTGGATAGCATAGCGAGTAGGCTCTACAAGTCAGTGCGATTACATGGCAGCGCATTTATATCTCCTCTACGAGATAGCTGACTCTGTTGCTACTTCTGAAAGACAAGATATGCTTGATAGCATCAGACGAAGTAGCAACAAGCTCGCTCTCTCTGAGGAGCAATTCCCTGTGGACAGTGACAGAATTACACAGAAGTACATGCGTCTTCCAATGCATGAGAAGGTGGCTTGGCGCAGAAAAGCACGAGAGCAGATGGCTCCTTGTCCTTGGTGGTGGGTTTTCATCTTACCCATAGCTTGAATTCCACTCAAATGCCTCATAATAGTTTCAAAATGGTCGCAAAAGTGACATTGAGGCAACATATGAAGGACTGCATGGCAAAATACCCGTATGCTGCGAAGAACTACGGTGCTAAATAGTGCCCAGACTAAATTGTTGACTTGAATATCATCTTAATTGCGATGGAAACTGTTCAAATTAGCGATTCAATACTAATAGGCTCACTCAGTGACTTGTTACACTGGCCAGCGCCCATCGCCACCGCAGGTGCAATAGACCCGATGACTCTGAACTAACCCGAATGATAAAACACTGCTCAATTATCGACCTCATCCCTCACAGCGTTGAATAGAGTCAACGGGGCCACCTTATGCACCGAGACACAATATCGAACGGCTCAGAATGAGCATCAAATAGAGAGCCCTGCGGCTTTTCCAATACACACTCGGTTAAATACCACAAAACACGACTGATCTAAACCACTATTATTACGAAGGATAACTTGCATACAAAAGCAATGAACAAGTCCTACACAATTTGGCTGAAATAGGCAACGAATGTGGCATCAGTGGCAAATTCTTCCCTCTCCCAACCATGACCACGTCGAACTTCAACAACATCCTTCAAAATCTTGCTATTAGATTCTTCCTTTAACTTACCGAAACTCATCTGGCGCTTGATCTCGCTTTTCCGTGCGTTGCCCAGCCATCGTGCAAAGCAATGGTAGAAATGGCGATGACGGCGTCGAAGACAATGGGTCCGAAGATAAGAAGGTGCATAATGCTCTCCTTCTTCATCTATCTGCTACAAATGCCGACAAGCGATTGAAAGCAGACGATTTGACGCACGAACAACGCTTGGAGATGATGTCTCTCACGGCAAAGGGGATAGAGTAGCGAGTTGCAGCGATCGAGCGATATGAGAGGAGGGATAATGCAGGTGAGATTAATGGAGTTATGATGACAATGAAATCTTCGCCGTTGGAGAACGTTGCGATGCGGCTAATGACGAACGAACGTTTGTTGGCAAGTCGTGAAGGCTGGAGGAGACTAACTTGAAACGAATCCAATCACTAGTGGATATCATAACAGATTACGTTTTATTTGCTCCGGATTTCCGCCTCGAGCTCTACTCGTCCTCGGCCTTGACACCGTCCCCCGACTCTTTGACTCAAAGATATGCAATGTCTTACAGGAATGTATGCTTCTATCATCCCTTCAACACTGTAAATAAATTACAAGATGGTTTATATATCATTTGTACATGAAGGACGTTGTCGAGGGAAGGTGGTGAGCCTCCATAGGCAGAGGAAAGGAGGAGGAAGGAAGAGGAGGTGTTTCTCTCCTCCACTATGGTATCTCCCTATGTAATTTGATGAAAAATCCTCCTCTTCGACTTTGAAGCCCTGCTATTGAAGCAAGTAAGCTCGACAAAGACGAGGGGTTTGGTTCGGTTCGGTAGTAGTATTCAGAGCTAATAGAGGATCAGCGGGGAGCCTATGATTGATCTAAATACATTCATTCATGTCGAGTATGATTAGGATCCAGATTTCACCTGTTTTTTTTCAGCTCCCATCTATATACCCACCCTATTTCAGTATCGGTCTTGCTCCCGCTCATCTCTATAGGCCTTATCTCTTTTTAAGACAAAATCATTGACCACATATTTTTTCAATTTCCAGTTTCCGCAGCAGCGTCATGAGATAGAGCCCTTGATGTTCACCTGCGTTGCTTCGTATCACTTACAGCATGTTACTGTGGCCTATGGGTGATACATTGCCTGGGACTCCTCATCCGACCCTTGTTGGCCTTGCGTATGGGGCGCCGAGAGGCGGAGGCAGGCGTCAGCTGGGAGTGGCTCAGGGTGCCTTGCACCACTGTAGGAAATTTCCCTGGTATCACTCGCAGTGGGGAACCGGTGCGTATGCATGGGACCACCAGTTGGCACTACTGGGAAGGGCCGCTGATCTCAACTGGGCAAAGTTAGCAGCGGGGGCCCACTTCACCGCGCGAGTGCACTGGGACCTCCCGGTCATCTCAGACGGTACCAGTTCACTTCACTGGATTCATGTATAGAATGCAATAAAAACAATTTATTCATTTTGAGCAATTATAAAAACAAAAATCGCCTCTACAGTCAGTGTAAATGATACTATCCGGCTGAATCCCACGCAATTGTAATATGAGACGTGATCGAGGGAAATATGTCGAGTGAGGGGGTACGAAAAATCGAATCAGGCGTAGAATGAGAAATAAAACTCAATGCGTACCCATGTTACTAAAAAAAATCATCGGATACCCTGAGGCGACAATCATCAGTGAGTGTAAGCACAATGAATACAAGCACACCGGATCCCAGAGAGCGTGAAAACCTTCTGGCGATATGATTCTAAGCTAAATGATGCTCAGCACATGGACAAGACTCGATAGAGGCACGTACAGTAGAGGCTCAAAGTGGCTTTAGGCATAGAATGTCTGTCTTTAGCAGACTAGACGGTTCTAGCAATGACCCGTGATAGTTAGTGCCAGATTTACCGTCGATTCATACATGGCGGGAGAGATCACGTACGAGTAGATTCCCGAGCGGGTATATGAGACGAAGGGAACATTGATTTGTAGGATTGATATAGCATATTTTCCAATCAGCTGGCAATTAGATCGCTGTATCTGTTTGCAGAAGAATTCCCAAGCAGGAACATCTTAGCAAGCGACCAAAAACGCGAGATTCTCGTGTCCCTTACCTCCATTTTCGAGTTAGAGTACGTTTTCATGCAGAAGCAGCTATGTTCGGCACGTCTGACACGCTCGCCACACGTACTCCGCGGATTGGTGACAAGCAGAAAGGTCCCGATCATTGTCAGCGAGCAGGAAACCCATCGTGTAAGTTTGAATAATTTACTCACGTTGCAATCGTATTGCTTGTAGAGCTCGCAAAGGCGAGGCGGACGCGTCACAGAGTGATGGTGGAGTCAAAGTTTGGACTTGGAGAAATTTCGACGAGGCATCCTTCATCTGTCAAATACCGTGCCAATGGCTACACTAGAGAAATTTGAACAATTCAAAATAACTGATAGGGTAGCATTAGAGTCCTATGAGCGAACTTTGGCGATCCCTTAGCTCGAGGGGCAACCTTCGCGGGTTTATGCGCAGCGCTGAGCATGCTATCGGTGCTAACCATGATCATGAATAGCATTTATGGGTGTATTAATATTATTTATTTGGATTAAATTCTGTAGAAATAGCCGAATAAGCCTCATTATGAACTCCCAGTAAACAGACTGGTTGGCCGCTCCACCAGTTCTGCGAGCCGGGAGGGGAAGCGGCCTGGTAACCTCCCAGTTTGTGTCGATCGTTCAACTGGGGCTATCGTCTGTATTCACTGGCAACTGGGGTCCCCGCTCATGGGCACCGGTAAAATTTCCTACAGTGCTTGCACGCGCACGCTGGAGAGCTAGTGCAATGCCCGTATTTTGTTGAGAACCCCTGACATACACCGTGAAAGTAGAATACCTATCGGCCTTCTAACCCTAGATTATGTTTCCTAGTCGATTTCGAGGTGACAAGCTGAGCATAGCCGTTGTGGCGGGTGTCTACTACGGCTAGGTCTACAGGTTTCTACTCTTCTTATGGGTCTTAACAGTGTTTTATCAGCGATTTTGAGCCTCTAAGCATTGAAAAATGCCTCACCTTCGCTGGTGTGGTACTCAACAAATCCGTGGAATAGAGGGATAGGCGGAACAAGGGTGCGGGGCGTGAAATGAAGCCTTGTAGGCACTCTAATGATTTTTTAGCGTAGAAAGAGAAGTGAGAGCAGGAGAAAAGCATATCACGCCTCCCAGTGACCTTTGTTGACTACTAAGCGAAAGTTCACAAGGTACTACGATGACCGTCTTGAGGTCTCTTGCGATCTCACTAAGATACTTGGGTGAGAGGCTTGTTCTGCGGGGAAACTCGGGGGACGGCGTCAGCTGGAAGATGCATTGTATTGCTGCTCAGGCTCCCGCTCCACCTTCCCCTACTATTGCAGAAGTTTTCTGTCTTGAGCAGATATCCAAACGAGGGTAGGTGCTGCTAGAAACTCTGAGCAACATGGTCGTTGAAACAGGTCTACCCAGGAGGTTGGTCAGTTGCTAGAACTGCTGGACCCGGACCCGCCTTCCCTCTTTGGGCAGCTTGGGGTATCTGCCTATAACCTGCTGAACATAAAGAGCTAAGTGAAATAGACATCAATGACAGTGTGTATCAAACATACATAGAGGACAACTAAGCATAAAAGCGCCACCTTCAAGTCGGGGGGAACCACAGAGCGGGCGTTTCACTGGCTTATTGCCATGTCGTTCGCTATGTACGTGTGCAGATATGTTCTCCGTTCACGTGTGCTGCTTTTCTTCTTTCCAGAAATCGAGATTACAGTCGGTGAACCCGAGTTTTTCGGCAGTGACGCTAACTCTTGATGATATAACAAGATAATGATCATTGTATGCGCCCCTTCGAACTACAAATCAGTGTCAATATGTTACCACTGCAAAGGGTCTAGACTTCCACCTCCCGCGTAGGAAGTGGACAGTGAAACGGAATGAAGCAGCAGCCAGGGAGGTCTTTTGTACTCAAATTAGCGTGATTTGTACACTGTAGAGCTAATCGAATCAGGCTCGCCAGTATTTATGCCCCACCACAACAATGCGGCGTATTTAACCTTGCTTCCTTCCCCCCAACGCCATTTTTCTGCTAGAGCTTAGATGATATACGAAAAACCAAGGTAATTATGTCTATTAAATGCAACGGAGTGCCAAGTTCTGATGAGTTTTAATCGTATCAGCTGGAATGGATCCCCTTCAGTGCAGGGAATTGAAGATTTGGACAGTATTGCATGTAGAATATACAAGTGCGTATCTCAGGCTATTATAGAAATGATGATTGTCTCGGCAGGAGATCGCTGACCTTGGCTTTACCTCACAAGGTCTTATTCCCGTCGAAATGGTTTTGTAGGGCATCAGCGTCTCTCTGCTTCGAAACTAGACAGCCTAGACCGCTGGATAAAACTCCAGAGAGAGTGGGATCATCTGCCAAATAGCCAAAAGGTCAAATGGCGCCAGAGAGCCCTTGTCGGATATACCCACCAATTCGTTCGCCGCGGGCTCCTGAAGCGTCCTCACGTGTGGGACCTCTACGCCTCCAGATTAAATACAGCAAATCTACCGCCAGACCAGGCGCTTTGCCCCAACTGGTACGCATGCCCAGCCCGGCTCTACGTCCACGACCTGATGCTCATCCCCTCGCAGCTCCTGTTGGATGGAAAACCAGCTCCTTCTGGTTCATATTCTGCTCTGCGAGTCGAAGTCCCCATACACCAAGTAGAGACTCCAGTATCTCATGTCGGCCACACACTCGCCAGTTAATCTGAGCTAGTGTAGTCCCGCTGGCAATATTTCGAGCTAAAAAGCACTTCTTCAAGATCTTTAGGCCTAGCCAAGATAATATCAAGCCCGTGACCTCCTGTGATTATCAGCGCGAGCTGTTGCAAATAAATACATCTATATCCAGATTATAAACGAGTGATTTAAAGCATTGGTATATCTCTAACTACATATAGGGGGGGAAATCGACCACCTGAGGAACTATACTTCTGATCGTTCATTCGTCTTTGGCAGCGTGACTGTCTCCAAGGCAAATGAATTGGATAAACTCCCGTTCATAATGTCACTCGATATGGTTCAACGGGAGTAGTACCGCGGCTCCTGACCTTGAGGCTGAGTGGATCCCTCCACCCAAACCTGGCTGTATGGCGCATAATGGCATGTGCTCCAGCTTCCCATGCTTTACTACACCCTCTGATCGCCACTTGGGGAGGAGCATTATAGTTATAGTACCTAGGATAATGTACAAGATGTATTGGGTCAGAATCTGAAAGGGCATGTCGGACACAGAAAGGGCCACTCAACGATGAGATACAGGTATAGAAGTGTTAGTTCCCTTTTCCTTGCTCTCGGAATTAACCGAGCCGTGGAACCAAAACTATGGGCTCCAACGAGAGCTTCACACCTGACTTGGGATTTAAACTCAGCTTTGCCTTTCAATTGCTGGTGCCGTGTTATGCAGGACCTGGGATTTGTACTTCGATCAAAAATACAAAGCAAAAGTTTAGCCCGTGGAGCAGACACTGCTATATGGTAGGCAATCGATGCAGTTGAACCAGGCGCATGCATCCTATTTATATATAAGCATCATCAGGATATCGTCTAGTATCTCACGGATCCCCCGTGCTGCACATACCCACCAAGGCTGCTGATACATGAGGTATGATGGTAGACGAGCGATATATCATTGCTCTAATTTAGGGAATTATACACAGCTATCAAAATACATCTTCAACCTCACATGTTGAGGCGCTTGATAGCATTGCTAATCGACTATACAAGTGAGTCGGCTTCCCTCGTGGCGCATCTTTATGTCTAGCACAATATTGCTGACTATTTGACTAATCCTGAAAGAAAATCCAAGCTCGAGGGGATGAGAGGAGCAAATGATGAGCCCATTCCCTTCAGTGAACACTTCCCCGTCCGCTGCGATGAAGTTGCCCGGCAATATAGACTTCTTGCGTTGGATACAAAGGCGGCTTGGCATGAAAGAGCGCGTCAAGCATGCAACACTCAGTCCGTCGGGAAAGGTCATTCTAAGCCTCGATCAACACGGGATGTGCGGTTCGATAAACTCAATATAATCAACGGTCAAGGGAAAACGGTGTATTGTCCCTGGTGGTGCGTTTTCATCTTAATCTTCGGTTTAATTCTACTCACATGTCTCAAAATAGCTTCAAGAAGATCGTAAAAGTAGTATCGAGGCGGCATATGATGTCTTGTGTTGTGAAATGCTCGTACCCTTTAAAGAACCACGGCGGTAAATAGCGTCTAGATCAAATCTTCAGCTCAAAGCCTCTCTCCCAGTTACATTGAAAAGAATCAAGAGCAATAATTTGATGCTACTGCCCTCAATCTAGTTGGTCGTTGCACTGACCGGCGCTGATCTCTAGGAGGGGACGAATACTTAGGTGACTCTGGACTATACCGAATTATAAAATCCGAAATGCGTTATTAAAATATTCACTTTGTTCATTCTAGCATCGATTTGAGTCAACGGGGCAACCATATGGCCCAAGAAGCAACATTGAATGACTCCGACCGCCTGCACCATATGGAACACTCTGACTCTTGGGATAAAGCATACTTCTCAGAGGGATCTGTAAGGATCTTGAGATACTCAAAAGGAGGACGGAAGCTCCCTTTTTGGTTCGTATAATGGTTACTTGAGCACTCAATCGCTCAGAAGTGAGCCGTCCCATTCGCTTCTTGTCCTCCACAATCCCGCAGCGCTTTTTCTGAAGAGTTTGGGAAGTGACTGGTCTTTAAAATAGCACGTGCATGACCTAATATTTGCATGGCGCCTCCAGGCCATCTCATCACCAGAGTGGGAGCCTCTCTGCTGCTATAGTGCGTGCTGGGCTCAGATTTCTGAGTAGTCCAGGTATCATGTGGTGCTAGTACTGACTCCACCTAGCTACGTCTTTGTCAGTGCTCGGCTGTACAGGCAAAGTCAACTTTACGGTCGACTCTTATGTCCGTGCCATGGGTATGATTGTGTTGAGTAGCTCACTTCCTAGTCTATGCGCAGCCTCCTTATTAAGGCGCAGAGTTCGATATTGAAGTGGCTTAATGACTACTCTTGAGCGCTCAAGGGGATGCGATACACCATAAATATGTCCTATTTCACCCAAGTCGTCTATGCAGATAACTCCCTTCCTCTCTCCAAGCCCTTCAACATCGCTAACCTTATCGCCAATGAGCTCGTCGCAGCCAAGGTATTCCACCATGTCTCTTTCTCCCTTCGATTCGCTAACCTCTCCAAGGACTGCAAACCTGGACACCCAAACGCAGGATGCAACCTCAAATACGCCAAATAATCCTCAAACTTCATCTTTCATATCCCCGGATAATCAGTCTGTCTATGCTCAGAGTGACATAACCGATCGCACATCCCTTTCGCGCTCCTCGACTTTCCTTGCCAAAATCCCTTTGCTCTCGAGAAAATCACGTTCACCAACGAGTGGATCGCTTACCTCTGGGTCTAGCTCAACGACGTATTCTCGGCGTTCTTCCTCCCTCTCTCAATCAGACAATAAGAAACGGGGGAACCTGCTCAACGCCATCCTCTTCCGCAAGTCCAAGCCAGATAATACCGATATAGCTAGGAATTCCGAGAAAGACTCGGCTAATTACCACAAATCACGCGACTCGTCCCAACTTAGGGAGGACGACCAGCCAACATCGCCTCAGGAGAGGGCCGACTCAAATAACACAGGATATGAGCCCAGAAAATCGAAAGGTGTCTCTAGAGACCCAGTGAAGACAGTTCCAAGCGGTAAACCTCCCGCGGTGACCTTTGCCGACTTGGCCTATCGATATGGTTCTTCAAGCGGCCCTCACTCCGGCAGTAAAAGACTCTAATGAAACTTATAGGAGTCCAAAGCAAGTCCTGGAAAGATATCTATCTACGGTTACCCCTGATTTTCTACCCAATCCTTCTGTACTCTCGGCAACGTTTACGCGTATCGTTCCTCTTTCTGAGACGCGAGCTGATCCAAATGATGACAATCTAATCGAGTAGAGTACAAACAGTATTAGCTATCTCTTCTAACTAGATGACATGGAACGGCATATACAAGCTATTTAACTGGATATCGATGATAAAACACAATTGAGCTTTTGAAAGGCGAAATATTGACTGGTCTAGTACGACGACGTATCGGCATCCACGGACGGATGTACCATATACACCACCCTCCTCTGTCCTGTACTCTCCCCAAGGCTCTCAGGCGCCCCTGCTTCTTGTGATTCCGACGGCAAACTCTCCAATACATCTTCGCTGATGGCAATCAAGAAATGATCCTACATAAAAAGTGTCAGATTAATGAGTGTTACGCGTGTTCGGTGGACGAAGAAAACAGAAACGGTACCTTGACAAGTTTCGCCAGCACCTTGACAAACAGCTCCTTTTCATATTCAAGTTCTTCTATATTCCCGAGAGCACCTTCTTGCTCCTTCCTTTCGAGGTACCAATCGATCAACGATTCCCTATCGACGCCCTTCCCGGTCTGCCTCTCCATCTCGCCAAGATAGAGCACGATCAAACTCTGCATCGTCATGTATTTGTCGTGCGTAATCTTCAACTTGCGCTTTTCGACAGGGGGCAGTTGTGTTGGACCAGGAGTCGTCAAATGCAACGGTCGTGGCTGATAGTCTCGCATGCTACCACCCGCCGTACGAGAAGGTGACAAGGGGGATGTTGGGTAGGTTTCATGAGATGTGCCCGGTCCACGCGAAGGGGAAGTCATCGTAGCGCCCGCGCTGATCCCGGCATCCATGTCCACGTCCATTTCTCCTTCAGGTTGGGTGGGCCCCACCACCGCCGCCGCCGGGCGCGAAGCTGCTCCATCCTCTTCATCCTCTTCTTCCTCCAAATTAACATCATCCTTTTCCACATGAATTATCGATTGTCTCAATAGACTGTACGCCTCCCGAACGAATGCAGGTGTAATTTCTGCAGTACAATTCGCACGGGCGATC
This sequence comes from Serendipita sp. 401, assembly GCA_019627725.1. NCBI lineage: Eukaryota > Fungi > Basidiomycota > Agaricomycetes > Sebacinales > Serendipitaceae > Serendipita > Serendipita sp. 401. The sequence goes on along the minus strand of WSTQ01000066.1, from coordinate 19,011 downwards.
GCCTCACTCAAGCGGATCATGCTCTCCAGTTGACGAACGGTAATCCTATACGAGTTCTTTCCGACTCCAGTGGCATCATCTTGTCGAAGATGTCGATATTTTTCGACTAGTACGTCTGCCGCTTCAGGTGTAAACTATTGTATCCGTTAGATGCAAGTAGAGAAAAATTATGAATGAAAAAGGGCAACCGACTAACCTTGGGGTTAAATGTTCGGGCAAAGCGAATATATCTCTGGAGTTGCTCCGTAGTAAACTCGGGTTTGATGGCCTCGTCCCTCAGGCGATGCACATCTACAATATGCCTCGCCAGCCGCTTATCCCTCTCCTCGCCAACTTCATCCAGCACGACAAAGAACAAGTCAAACCGAGACATGATCGGTGCACTCATGGCCACATTCGCCCTCAACGTCCTCTTCCTATCGTACCTCCCACCGACCGGATTTGCTGCGGCCAAAAGGGACGTACGAGCGTTGAGAGTGGCATGAATCCCAGCTTTGGCAATCGAAATCGTCTGCTGTTCCATCGCCTCGTGAATAGCTACTTGATCGGCAATGTCCATTTTGTCGAATTCGTCGATTGCGCAGATTCCGTTGTCTGCCAACATAAGCGCACCAGCCTCGATCGTAAATTCGCCCGTCTCTTCGTCCTTGACGACTGCGGCCGTAAGACCTGCAGCTGAAGAGGCTTTTCCGGACGTGTACACCGCACGAGGAAGGAAGGAACAAATGTATCTGGAGAGTGTTTCTTGTAAGAAAACGTCTAAAGCTTCGGTTTGGGTTGGAGTCATGAGTCCCTGGCTTACTTTAGAAACTGGCTCTTGCTCGTACTAGGATCTCCGACGATACAGATGTTGATATCCCCTCGGAGATGAATGCCTTCCTTTGTACGTTTATGAACGCCTCCCATGAGCTGCAACAACAGGCCCTTTTTCACGATTTCGTGTCCATACACCGTAGGCGCCATGGACTCGACGAGTCGCGAATAGATGTATTCTGAGCCGACCATTGCTTTTAGTTCGTCTAGTTCTTGTTCAGTTAGAGAGGCGGCAAAGGCAGCCGACGGGTCCTCCGTTTCATCCTCGTAATCGTCTCCTCGGATATTTGTCGAGCCAGCCTGTAAAACGAAGTACTCGATGAGAATGTCTCGTCCAGAGAATCCGAGAGAGGGGACATACCCGACCGTCTGCATCGTTGACCATACAAGCCAGAAAGGCCGTTTTGTACAACAAGTCCCTCACACCAAGACTCTTCAGACCCGTGACACCCTGTACGGTCCCAGCCGTCGCATTCCCACCACCTCTAGCCTCTCTTTGCATCTCCGCATTCACACCAGGCAAACCCATCTGGCTGACATCGGGCACGACCACAAACGTACCCGAGAAAACACACTTGTCCCCTGCTTTAGCCCGTTCAACCATCTCCCCTCTCGCAATCACATCCACACTCCTCGGCATACTCCCCGTCGGAATCTCTCCCGGAGACTCTTGTACCCTCACTTTTTGCCAATCGGTGAAAACAGAGTTTTCCAGATCCAGGTCCCATTCGTATCGATTGTTACACAACGGGTTCGGGCACAACGTCGGTTCGGTATACTTGAACTGCTGTTCCACGTCCGAAACCACACCACCACATAAGACGCAGTTAAAAGTTCCAAATAGAAGTTCGGGTCGGACTTCGGATGTACGGGTGACGGTGCCAGAGATGGAGAGGAGGATACCGATTCGGTCCGTACGTAATGACCGAATGGGTGAAATCAGTGGTAGATGATAAAAAGCGATATGAAACTCGCGCGTCTGTAGTCCAGCAGAAGGCGTCGCAGTCGCCGTCGCATTGATAAAGAGATAGACTGGATCGTATTCCCGTACGAGATTGAGAAGCGCTCGACGTAGATAGGGTAAAAACCTAAATGATCAAGGACTACGAGTCAGATTGGCACAGACAGCAGAAAATCATAGGGGTCCCTTCTTCGGGTGGGGTACTGACCGGTAGTATTGATCGCTGATCGCCCTCGCGAGTACATCGTCTCGATCAAGCAGATGCGAGAAATCGACGTAGAGCGTCGTAATCTCGGCATCTCGCATGGCTTTGATTTGGTCCACATAGATCATCTCGTTTTCCCCCGCTCCAGCGGCTCCATATCCATCCGCCGTGGGTGTCGCAGGCAATGTAACATTCTCCGTATACCTAGAAAATAGGGTTTAAAACCAAAAAGTAACATCAGGTATTCTGATTCGTCCGTCGGCTTGAGAAAACCCGGAAACGCGCACGCACGCGCCACTCACGTCTTTAGAAACTGTTCAAAGCTCTCCATGACCTTTTCACCCGTCGCGTCTCTCACGGGCGGTACATCCAAATTCATCTTTACTTTTTTCCCTCCTCTTGGTACTCCTCTTGCACCACCACCAGGAGCTCCCGCCTCTTCCGCCTGCGGTCGATCGTCTCCATCGTCCTCTTCTTCCATCCTATCACTCCCTCTCCTCACTCCCTCATCTTCGTCTCCAAGCGAAAGCGCATTCGTCCTCGTACGAGCCGACCGTGCAGCAGCCGTACGAGCCGTGCCAGTGCCAGTCCGCCCAGTGGTTGTTGATCGACGCGTCTGCGTCTGGGATGGTGTGAGGGATTGTGAAGAGTAAGAAGGCGTTCGATTGCTGGAAGGAGGTAAGATTCCAGGTGACGAATCGATATCCATGTCTGTCTGTCTAGTGTGGCGGTGGGTGGTGGTGGTTGGGACCAAAGAGCGGTTTAATCTCCGCCCCAACCGTTTACCATCTCTCTTATCTACCTTGTCAGTCGTAGTTCCTCTCAAAACGATGAATACTGCAAAATGATGATTACGGAAAAGTAGAGTCGCGGTATTACGACCCACGAATGCTGATCATTTACTGATTCACAGGCAAAGTGAAAGGAACTCCATGACGAACGGGCAGATACATTGCAGTTTAGTTGCAATTAGAGACAATTACATGGTTTATTAGCGCAAGTTTACAGTTTCCAGCCGGGTCAGCCAAGCAGGGTTGAGCAAGGACGAGCCCTGTTGCTTACACACATACCAACCACTAAAACCTGTTCTAGAAAAAAAAGCGGAAAAGAAGAGGAAAAGGAGACGGAATTCCAAGACGCAGACACGAGAGTGGTCTATTGAATCTCTCCCTTTGCCCTTCGTTCTGCCTCGTCCTTTTCGTCGGGATCGACACCCATAGTCTCGTCGATGAGGAACGTGGATAAGAAGCCCAACATACAAGTGCCGAAGAAGATCCAGAGCACGGCACTCGTCCCAATCTTCGCCTTCAACTGGTTGAACACCAAACTAGACAAGATCGCACCGCACTTGCCAGCTGCAGCCGAAATTCCATGGGCGGTAGCACGAATGCGGGTGGGGAAGAGTTCGGCAGCGACGATGAAGGTGGTCGTGTTAGCACCGAAATTGAAGAAGAATTGCATGAAAGTGAAGCAGGCGACGAGAGGACCTTTGCCCAAGTGGTTGATCTCACCGGCCAGGATGGCGAGGAAGAGACCGGACATGATAAAGCCCATGAATTGGAGTTTCTTGCGGCCGACGATATCGATGAGGAAGAGGGTGACGTAGTAGCCTGGCAAGAATCCGAGCGCGGTGACGATGATCTGGAGACACAAACCAGGTTCGTCAATTTCTGATGTTTTTGTTCGGAAGTGAGAGAGAGAGATGAACGTACGTTTCCAGTGGCGACATCAAAGAGTTGGTCAAAGACATCTCCCGTCTTTCCGGAGTATCCGATCTGAGCGAGCACGACACTCTGGTTCAACTATCCAAAGCGTCAACACACGGGAAGCTAACCCAAGAAATGAAAACAGATACGCACGTTGATACCGTAAAAGGCAATGTCGACGAGGAACCAACCGAGCATAGAACCAAGCAAGACACGAAGATGGTTCCAAGTCGAAAAGTATTCGACGAATTCTTGCCAGTGAGCCTTCTTACTGGCGATGACACCGTGCCTCTCGCCAGCAGCATCCACGGGCCTCACTACCGGACTCGCCTCTGAATCCACTTCGGTCACCTTCTCATCCACTCCTGCTCCTTTCTTGGGGGTAACAGCCTCCGGTAAGGAGGTCCTAGTGTTGTTGTTGCTATCTTTCGTGAGTTCGAATTTGCGAGATTCGGGGAGGACCAAACGCTGATAGAGCGTTCCAAAGGCAGGAACGAGGGAGAGTCCGACGAGAACACGCCAGGCCTTGTCGACATCGTGTGGATGACCGTTCTTGAGACGGTGTTTGAATCCAGAGAGGGTGACAATGGTGACCAACGATCCCGTAAACGAACCCCAACCTTGGTTTGCAAAGATGAAGCAGAGCATGGTCCCACGACGATGGATGTTTGCACGGTCGGAGACGACAGTGGCGCTCATGGGATAATCCCCACCAATACCGATCCCAAGGAAGATACGACAGATGAAGATCCAGAGGAGAACTTGGTGGCCGGAAAAGTAAGAGGGGACGGAGATGGTGACGATGGTGGCAATGATGATGAGAATGAGCTCCTTTCCGTAGACGAATTTGCGACCAAAGGCATCACCGAGGATACCAAATCCGATCTGACCAATGACACAACCTAGGCAAATCCGTAACCGGTGAGTTTTTTTTTAATTTCTCGAAAGAGGCGAAGCGCGTACCGATGTTGGCACCTGCTTTGATCAAGTCTTGCCATTTGGGGGGAAGACCGCCATGAGGGTAGTAGACCTTTCCGAGCATGGGCGCGACCTCTATTGCCAAAGGAAAAGAACGCCGGGTCAGTCTCAAGTGGGCTTGGCAGGAAAGGGTCGAAAGGGATTGAACGATACGTACGGTTGATGATGAACCTGGATAACGATAACAAGAAAAACGATGAGAAAACGTTGGAAAAATAAAGAGGAAAAAAAGAAAAGAGAGCTTACAGATCATATGCGTCGAGGAAGAAACCGACACCAGCGAGAAGGACGAGCTTGACTTGTGGCCAGGTGAGCATCCATGGTTTTCTCCGGCGCTGAGCCTCTTCGTTTTTATGATAGTCTTTATCGAAATGGTCAAGATCTCCGAGCATGATGGGCGACTAGAAGACTAGGAGAGGGATCTGTTTGGACGATTGGACTGTGGCGACTTGGAGGGGAATTCGTGGTCGTGTGCGCCACTATTTTTAGTCCGAATGGGATCCTTGGAGGACACACAACGAAATTCTGGGCAACGCTTGGCCCGTCGCTCTTAAAAGGCCTCCCATCGAGCAGAAGACGAACGTTTGAGGATTTGGGACGAACGTTCGTCGATAGTCTCCTTCCTCCACTTGGAATTCGGAATTGGGAAATCAGGCGCCCCCATCGGCTGCAGCCTCTTACCTCTTACGCCATGCGAAGGTCCATCAGATAATGTTCCCAATAGACTGACTTGCGCGGTGGCAGGGCTGGCCTATTAGGAAGTCAAATCAAAGTGCCGGCAGCGGCTGTTCGGCCTACTGCAAAAGGTTTTATCGCTCGCGTGAGCCCCTCGCGAGTCTCCATGCGCAAAGGGTGTAAAGCTGACCGTAGAGACTGTCAAATAACGTCCTTTTGTCTTCTTTCTTCTTACAGCGATTCTAGGCTGTCTCTCCAGGCCTTTGCTCGCTGACCACCCTCGACAGACGACCGACTGCCCAGGTCGAGATAGGGCCCGGAGGCAGATAAGGGGGTGTTGTCCGATAACAGTTAGTTATCTCCACCCAATATCAAATCGGTATAGGTAAATTCACCAACGTTCTTACCAAACGCCTACCGACTGCTAATAATAGTTTCCATGCAGAAACGTTTTTAAATATTCTTAGGGCTGGCTCATATAACTCTCAGATGTCTCGCTTGTGTCCACATGGGTCTCTCATGATCCCCTATCAGTGATTTTGGGAACAATCGGGCAGCTTGGACGTAGCCCCGGACTCCGGTCATTTGCACCCTCAAGAGAGAGCGAACAGACCGCTCTAGATTCGCCCCAGAGTAGGATATGGTCTAATGATCTTTATGTCTTGTCACAAACGACGTCGCCTAGCGTTTGGTCTATTCAACCCTTTGGCCAAACCCAGCAGATTGCAGATAGGACGTCGGTCGAATTTGGTGGGATTTTACCCCCAAAGACTCCAGACACGTTCGAGGAGAAAAAAATAGAAGAGCCCATAGACGGTAAGGTACCTGGCCTGGTGACGATCTTGACGTCAGAGAGGAATCCACAGTCGCTTTGCTGGTTCTGCTAATCCACACTGCCCATATGCCAAGACCTATCTAGGATGATAATTTGTGCACATTGGCTTAACTCACGAACGAGCATCCTACATTTGACTCCCAATCTACCCATTAGGCTCAACCATTCTCTCAGAGTCGTAACTTGACCTCGCCATCGGCACGCACTCGAACCATGTTACGAACCAGTTACATACATTGCCCATTATTGCACGCGAGGACATAGACACATAGACCCATTGCAGACTCTTTCGCTTGACAGTCAATACACCGCTTGTAGTCAGTTGAGGAACGTGATCCTAGCCGATAATATAGACACCAAATTGTGCTCATGTTATGTTTAGCTCAAAAAAGATGGAGGAGATGAACCCTCGTGAGTGAGTGTGCTGAACGATGTACTCGACATAATGCGACGCTTTGAGTATTTTTTTTCGAAATCTCGATAACACCGAACCATCCATATCGTATTCCTTGATTTCCTACTCCATGGGCCTAGCGTACCAGCCCAGCCTTTTTGCGGCCGTGGACGAAATAAGCGACATTACGGAATCTTACACACCTCGGTGGGTGGCTTGACCCTTGGAGACCCCTTGGGATTAGAGATCATATCCTTCACTGCAGAACACCGATAGTTGACCGTAGAAAAAGGAGAATGACTAGAAGTCGACTCTCAACCAATCCGTTATAATGGTCTTACGACAGCTCACAATCATTCACACAGCAAATTGCAGATTGGCTGATATGATTCCAACACGAAAAGAGAAATCTATATCACAAGAAACAAACAAATGCACAAGAAACACGACGGCGCATCACCCATGCCTATCATCCCTTGGAGCCAGCAAGTCGCCAACCTTCCTACTACGCTCTTCAGCGTGCCCAGGATCATTGACATTCCCTGGCTCCTCAGCCTGTTTCAGAAGACGAGTATCCTCTCGGTCATCCAACTCTTCCCTTCTCTCATTCCCTCCCTCCTCTACCTCCCTCTCCCCCTCTTCATTCTCATCATCGTGTTCACCATCCTCATCCTCGTATTCTTCGTCCTCTTCCTCTTCAATCATCTTTTCCCTCCGTCCATAGATGATTCCCTGCGTGACGATAATCACATCAAAGCATAGTGTTCCACCACTCCCGAGCAAATATGGCATCGACTCTCGTAAAAACGCACGAGCACGCGGGGTCCGATAGGGAGGTATCG
>WSTQ01000065.1:17215-45167 GCA_019627725.1 Serendipita sp. 401 | reverse complement strand
GGTACGCTCGCTGTCTGAGCAGCGATCGCGCCTCCTTGCACAACTGGAGCTATCAAGGGAAGGAAGTATATTCAGCAAAAAGTCCTCAATTCTGTTCAAAGCGTCTCACCGTTGGTCTGTTGTGGAGCGTTCGGCCCTGTGTCGTGCAACGACGTCGTCCGTCAATTGCCGGCCTCGAAAACTCTTCAAAAAAGCACGGTCGCTCACCTTGGTTGTTTACGTCGTTTGGTGCCATTTTACCCGATTTTTCACGATTAGTTTATGTCAGATGGTTGGAGAGGCTCGTGAGCAGTTTGACCTTGGAGGTTGTTGGTCCTATTGGTTGGTTCCCGTTTGGAACTCTCTAGAAACTCGGGGTCAACATGCAGGATCATACGACTGGATTGGACGACGAGTTTGGAAAACAGGATTGGATTCCGAATTTCTATCCGATTTCCATGTCAAGAGATCTCGTTACTTTCCAACGCAAAAGGATTAGCAATGTAGTCGATTGCCCGCCGCTCAGCTACATTCCTTTGCAGTTCTCGGCCGACTTTCGCGGGTAATTTGGATCTAATGGTGCTCTTTTGATCCGTCGATTCCACTCAAGGCCTCGGAGTGTTGAGAATCCGGCTTTAAAGCTATTTCTCGCTGGACAATTCCATCAATAAATAGCCTAGTTTAGCAACTTCCGGCATCAAGGGACTATATATCCAGAGAAAACGACGGATTCGAAACCCATGGGGCCTCAATACTTGTTTCCTTGGGATTTATTCTCCTGTAAAGGATCGTAATGTACTCTAATAGTCGTAATAAGAAGATATTTGGAACTATTTCATCACAGGCTGCCCCACTTTCTGAGACCGGGCTCGACGTTCGCACCAAGACATCGCTTAATACGGGTTCAAGACATTCATACTGTGATTCATGCTCCTATATCAATCTTAGATGGAGTGGATATAGCAATTCAGAGCGCATGCTGGCGTAGCGTAGCACCAATTCCGACTCCATGAACGAGATGGGCTGATATTTTACCCACCACAGATGACGTTAGTCCCCATGAATACCTGTAGGTGGCGATGAAATGCGGGAATTGGTTTCCCTTTGTGAAAACGAAGCACAACAGCGGAGTTTGAAACGTTCGATAGCACGTCGTACCCCCTAAGCTTCGTACATAAAATGAAAGAACGGTTTATTCCCGGTTTTTGCCTTTGCTTGTGCTTGAATAGCGTGGGATGGTAAGCAGGTCATGGCAACACTTTGGCTCGCAAAGCACGGATCCATACGACCTCGGTGCAAGGCCCAAGGCCGACGTACGTCGGCCTTATAATAGAATGAAAATGATCAGACGAGCTGATAATCTCACTTCTAGAGTTTGTGGAACTGTGGGAACCTGTGCAGGTGGCGAGCAAACTTGAACCTATCCAAGCCTGAGGTCTCAGATCAAGTGCTGCACACGGCAATGTCTTATGAGAGGGGCCATGGATTGGATGAGATACCTGCCGCCGTGGTGCTCATTCCTTCCGTAGTTGCCGAATTTGCGTCGTTTGGAAGGGTTTTATCAATCGAAATACTTGTTCTTGGCCTTGAGGATCTATTACACAGATGATGCTTAATGTAGAGTAGATGGGCACAGAAAGAGAATAAAAACGTCTTGTTCATCAGAGAACTATCAAACGGAATCGAATATTGTTGCGAATGGCTATGTGGTGGCGAGCGAGCGAGTTGGCAGGCTGACACCCTCATTCTCTGCAACGCGACGGGGTAAGGTGAAACGGTTTCAAACCGCGTTCCTATTTCAAGCTTGAGAATACACATCAATCGCCTGAAAGACTGTTCGTTCCAAGAAAACGGTCACCATGACTTTTATGTCGCTAACTCCTTTCCCTAACCCCCCAAAGGTACTCCCTGACGCAGAAATAAGAAAGGTTCTATCACGAGTCGAGTTAATAGATCAAACAGAGAGGGTATAATATCCAGAACCTCAATGTTGTTGGGCAGCAAGTCGAGTACACCCACTGAAAGGTGCTCTTACCCGTATATTCTAATGACTACTGCAAAGTGGGGGGTAATTTATGACGAAATCAACTGTATTTGGACGTACAGATGTCGTCTGAGTACCTAGACGCAAAACTACGATCGATATCTGAAACGAGCCATATGCTTCCAAACTCGGCATGTTGTATTTTTGGGAAATTTTCTCCTCTGGAACTGAATTTCGGTGAATTTAAATCGACTTTGAAGAGTGAACAACCTCCATAGAACACGTTAGGGTCGTATACTCGTAAACGACCACCGCCTGACCACCAAAGAAAAAGAAGGAAAAAGTACCATGAGTGACCCAGTTGACCAAAGTCAGTTATTTTCGTTATGAAAAGCGTTTTCGAGGTTTGTGTCCGGCTGACGGCGTCGATCTATCCTGCAGAAGAAGACCTCCAACAGCAGAAGGCTGGTCAGTCCACCGGGTAGCGTAATTCGTCACTTGATGTCTCATAATACTTTGCTATAGTCGTTTCCATGGACCAGAATCTACCTGATGCAGAGACGGCGGAGGGCGCAGCAGACGCAGAGCATGCCCAGACCGTAGAAGAGGGCCAAGTGACCGAAGAGGAGGAGATTGATCACCAAAGGGAGTCTGGTGAGTTATTGGAGTAGATCACTTGACGGGTCTGTCGCTGAACGTGCGGTTTCCTTCCTCTGCGTCCTGTCGATGTGATAACAGAGAAAGAGGGCGAATTTATCCAAAGGTGAGTGCAGAAAGCGCCTCTTTTACACGATTTTGAACTTACCATATTTTTTATTAGAATTGCTGACGCGTACCAATGGCCCTCGTAGAGGCGCCTCCCCAAGAGCGGCACGAGGGCAAGACATCGTCCCTTCTCGTCGACAGCAAGAATTGTTTGAATAAGAGTCTTGCATCCAAATTACTTGCGATATCATGATGTCTCCTTTCTTGCTTCAATAGGCACTTACCAATACCCCCTTGAGGTCTGTGAGATTAGGTCCTTCTGATTCGTTGGTATACGCGGTGAGGAGGTTTGCAAATCGCGATGATAGGGGATACAGTGAGCGACGAGACTTGGATTCACTTACTAACCATCCACTTGTGTCTGAGAGCTGGCGGTGTTGCCGTTGCTTATGAGAATGAGGTCGTCGTCTCGGCCCTGTGACTCGTCTCCATAGCATTTGGGACCGGTAGAAGAAAAATGGATCAGTTTTGATTAGGCCAGATCGCTTCCAGAGACGCAATACTAGGCATAGACCAGGTGAAACCACTAGGAGGAATGTAGGCTACGTCGGATTCCAGCCGTAGGGTCAAATAGAGCATAAAACCCTAACGAACAGCGAAAGAGACGCAGTAAAGGGTTTTTGGAGATTTTACACGACGCGCGGGGAGCTGCAGGTCGTCTGTTCGGTCTGGTTTTCTGGAAGTTTGGCCTTCCACGGGTTACGCCGGAAATGGAAGGTCACACCCGACCTGCTGTTCACTTTCGGAGACATTTGCATTGGGCGAGGGTCCTCGCTTAGGACCTGCGTCAGAATAGGAGGCAAAGCATCACTGTCACAACAAAATCGTACTCAAGGGAAAGAGTTCACACTCGAGGTGGACGTAGCTTGTCCTTTTAACAGGAATACAATGTATCAAATATACTAGGGATCCCCTCTTAGACCTGTGGAATTCCAGCGGCGTATGCAGGTGGAGAGTAAACTTGAACCCATCCACGTCCAAGGTTGTATTAGGTGCGCTGCAATATCCCATGGAAGGAGTCTTGTAGTGAAAGAGAAATGTGTTGATAGAGTGTGTATTTCCCTCGTAGAGGGAGTGTCGACATTGCCGTACTTGCTTCTTTGTTTTTGTGGATGGAGGCCCACTATGATCCTGAGGATCGAATACACAAACGATGCTTAATATAGGGCGAATGAGCGCAGAAAGAGAATGAAATTTATCATGTTCATCAGGGAACTATCAAACAGAATCAGATATTAGTGCGAATGGTCGCATCTTGCGAACGAGTGAGCGAGCTGGCATGTTTGGGTCAAGTGGAGGGTGTAAACTCCTCCCGTTTGTGTCCGGAAAAGACCCTGAGGAGATGCGGAGACATTTTTTGTCAACAATCATTACCTGCCACGCAGAATCGGCGATAGACGGGAGTAGATTGACTTACCCCTCTGGGCCATCGAAGGATGCAGCAATGTCTATATGAGATATATCCAGTCAGATGTTGACTGCATAGACGAACGGGCTATCAACTCACACTCTACTGCCGCACTGATGGACTCCGAGGGAGGGCCTGCATGGTTGACCGGACCTCCAGGTCCGCCATTGTTTATGTTAGCATGGAAAGGGTTTTGGACAGCGTCTAAGATAGTCGGGACGCGTTAGCATGCACGCATTTTGGCGGGATGCATGGTGCTTACTCGCTGCGGGTACCGAAGGTAGTTTGGGTGCCAGAGTGCGTGAGGAAGTAATGCAATCAGAGCTGTACTCAACAACAGATGGTATGTAGTACCTTGGTTGTTGTTGTTGACGGCTGGAACAAGGAGTCGATGGAGAAGGAGTGTGCGAAGCAATGGACAAAGAGTGATGGGGCCAACAAGTGCGGAGAAGTTGTACAACCGCGTCGCAAAACGTTCAGATTGTTGTTCATGGGTTAATGAAACACGCTACCTTGGTTGTTCATTCCGGGATGTGAATGAAGGCTGGCGAGGACATAGGTGTTGGGTATTTATACTCGCTGGAGACTGAATATACTTCCTCGCAGATGTGACTGAGCTGAAGCGGTAAACTCCCAACTCTCGTTGAGCGAATATCCGTAGCTAAGGAGGATGATCTGATGCATGCATCTGGGACGGCGACACGTCGACGCTATAGAACTTTCTTCAACTGCGCCGCTGAACGAAACTTTTGCTTCTCCATAACAAGGATCCGAACGATGATAAGCCAACCAAGAGCATGCGTACGGTTCCGTGATCTCCCAGCGTCTTCCTTTTGGGGTTCGAGCTGAGGCTATGCGTTTGGTAGTTACCATTATTGGTATCTAAGTCCACTCCCGACGATGGACCAAGCTTCCCACGTGCGATTCTCGCGCTCTGGACTAGTCCCCATTAGTTTATGACAGGTGGCACGCGGGCATTCCTACTTTTGTCGATGCCACTTGAACGTCTCAATGCTTCGTTATATTCATGTCAGAATGGCAAACGGACAGATGTTTGGGCCCACTTGTCCAAGTTGATTTGGTTAGTTCATCTATTAACCCCATCAAACCCCAAAAAAGGAGAAATGAGGATATGTGGGTGGATTCGAGACACTCAAGTAGGTACTTTCTATCCACCTCCAATCTCCGACTTTCCACATAATCCCCTTCCTAGGCTCTCCCATCAGCGAACTGAACCTTGCAAGTGAGGCTGACTGAGACCCAGAAGTCAACTATCGAAGCGGCGTTGGACACTGGGCTTTTGTGGCGCAACGACAGGTCATGTTGGCAGCCGACGCCTATGGCGTCTCCATGGAACGGAGCGCGGAAACCGCTGTCAATTCCCGTCAGACTTCGATGACAGCGGCGCAACCTTCGGGTTCTTTGTTATATCGGGTTGAACAGTGATATTTCAAATGTCGAGCCTGAGGCGGATTCCATCAGCGCGAGCAGGACGAAGAACGAAGGTCAGACTCGAGATCGAAGGTTGGAACGAGTATAGGCATATAGTCCTCCTATTTGAACCGATTACAGGACCGCTCAAATATTGTTGGAACGAAAATGGAAAGGATCGTTGACACAGAAGACTGGTTCAGACCCTGGCCGAGCTCTAGCTGCCCGTGATAGGTTCGAAGACGCGCGTGGAAAGAAACCCACAGGCTCAGCCCTGAAACCTCGAGTATACCCTGCCCGTTCTCTCCATCTGACGGCACCTCTCAGCACGTCAATATCTTGTGGTGTCGAACCAATCGCCGCTATCATCACAGCTCTGTAAGGACGTGTGGTACCTCTGAACATGCCAAAGCAAAAGGAGGATTCTAATCTCAGTATAGGTCGTGTGTCATGCTCCTATTCCTCCCATCCTAGAGAGACGACCGAGCGATACATATATAGAATATTACCTTCATTCAAGCATATTATAGAACCAAGGAACTCAGTATAATATCGATGTGCTTTGTCAACTGAACACTTGGGCATCCCTTGCGGTTCTTAATTTTTCAAACTCCGCTGTGCCTACCTCGACGTCGACAACAACCTCAGGTGACCTTTACATCGCGCCGGGAAGAGACTTCCGGTCACTTGTAGCATGTATCTTTCGTTTGATTACTCGAACTGACCTTTTGTCAAGGCTGGTCGCTCATCCCAGGGGCGATAAATGACTCACTCTGGCACCAGTAGAGTCGCGATAAAGAACGAGTGGGTTGGCTAAAATGAAGAAACCAGCGAGTGGAAGCCAATACCTCTCGGTTGCAACTTCGTGTCTGATCCGCCTGAGGTCCTGAGCGAGGTTGCCTCACTTCCCCAAACGGTACCGAAACTAGGGTAGCCGATATGCTTAGGGCTGGTTAGAGCCTCCAGACTGGATCCTCTTATCCCTCTATATCAAAATTAGCGAAGGAAGAAACATGTGCATTCAGCTGGTCTCACGAGTGCATCCAGCTGACTTAGTTGAGTACGTCCCTTCCTGTTCAAATCTGCCCTTAGATGCGAACATTCCGCGTTTGTAACGCGCTATGGCCATATGTCGACCTCCACAATTAGCTCGCATTAACCAGCGCTCGTTCGTAAACCAGCAATGGGTGGAGCCCACTGGAACCCAGCCCCTCTGGGATTGAATTCATGATTTTTTCGAAGGTACTCTCCTCCATATCGCATCTATTTGCCTATTAGCCGCTCGACAGTGCATAAGAAGGCTACCGAGTGCACAGAAGTTTCTCGAGCCACCCCAGCAGCCCTCCCCCCTTTCTCTCCCTACAAGCACTCTGATTTTTTGTCTCTTTCTATCAAAAGAAATACCTACGTGAGGATCAAGGTTAGCCAAACCTCGTCGGAGGAGACTGCGTGTTGAAAACGACCTCCCCCTGACAGGAAAACGCACCGCGCCCGCCCACCAAATAATAGCATTTTAGCAAGCCCCAAGCCCCAAAAAGACGAAAAAGTTTGTTCTACGGGTCCATTCATCATCTTGAATCCCATTGGCTCGTCGGTAACGGAAGACAGTCTCCCCATTAGCGCCTATCGACTCTGCATTCAGTGATGACACAAGCCCGTCAACCTGCGAACCCCTCTTCTGGTCCAGACTGTAGTGGTCTGCTGATCACATACATGGACGAGGAAGTGGACGAAACGTGGAAGGTCCATCCGCGACATGCCCTACGGATGAACTACCTGACCGAGAAGGAAAGGTATCTGTTCGAGACGTTCATGCCAAAGGTGCACCGTCAAGACGAGTTCTTCGACGTCTTGGACGAGGCTCGAAAGACAGAGGAGCTCCCGAGTCACGTCTTGGAGAAACTCATCGAGCCCGTTCCTCCAAAAGAGATACCGAAGGGTCAAGACGGCAAGCATCTGCCAAAGCGACACCGATTCATATCTCGAACCGATACAGCACCTGATAGCAAGCAACACCTCGTGCGAAGGCTTAAAAGCCAAAAGTACTTGGGAACTCGGGGCATACCCTGCGATAAATGGTAGGTGTACCCAGCGGATCTGGATCACGCCTCAGTCCCATTACTAACCGAGCTCATTCTAGTGAAATTGTAATATGCCATGATGATGATCTCAAGCGTCACCAGGAAACAAAGCATGGTATTCCGAGAGTGAAGAAGCAGAAAGCTCACGAACAAACCGCCGCCGTTGCCACTGGGGAGAGTTTGCTTTTACCCCAAGCCAACTCCAGACCTGTGGACGCGACAGCTGAATATTCTGCCGTACCCCCTCCATCTTCGATATGCATCACCGATTCTTCAAATGCAACGGTTATCATCAGAGATAATCAACCCTCGCAAACGGTCTATGAATCCAACAGAAGCAATCGCTCATTTGCCCCAGACGCTGCCTATATCGCTGGGACTCATTGGACACCTCGTCGCCCACGAGACTACGGGACCAACTTTCACCGCTTTAGGCCATATTCGAGTCCTTCTATGCGGCCACTCGCTCACCACTCGACGCCTTTGGACCCGTGGTGGCGGCATGATTCGCAAGTGAACAGCTCGCTTGCGTTGACGTCCCCCCCACCGAACGTGTTTCCATTCATGGAATTTGACACTCAGTTTTCTGAGATGGAAAGTGGACTGATGCATCAGGATGCGAATGCACATTGGCTGGAATCGACCAACTCGCCCCCTGCATATCCGGTTGTTCAGGCCTCTTATACCTATAATGGTATACCACCCCTGCCACTGCAGCAGCTGCAGCAGCAACCGTGTCATAACAACTATATCTCCACGCCTCTCCCACCGGCTATGCTACCAACACCAGCACCACCTCATGGAGGTCCCTGGTCGAATATGATTCCAACCTCGAACTTCGTCCCCCAAATACAACCGCTCGGTCCATCGGCTGGTTCTGTTGGATTAGGGGGTGACACCACCCCCTCGCCTCATTACTTTAGTCAATGGTACGCCCCCCAAAGCCCTCGATCTTCCGAGACGCAATGGGAAAAGCGACAGATCCATCGTACCAAACAGGCGTATGATGCTGTCTCCTGGTGCTCTTCGTCGGATCGCGTGTATAGACTCGCTAACGTGTTTTACCCGATACTAGCCCTACTGCTAACTACCGGGGTATTTATGCTCCTCATACTTATTCTCACCCTCCAGTTCGAGGATCACGTGATGGAAGTCCAATGGTTAACATTGGCATCCTGAACTGATTGCTAGAACTCTTTCTTTTTAGCATCGAAAATCGACTCTTTGCAACACCTCCCTCCACCCTCCTTTCCATCGTCCGGCTTAGCCTTCAAGTCCATCTACTGGACGCCACTCTCCAGCCTAATGCCGATATACCTAAATGGGACGTCTTATATGTGTCACTAAGAACCCAAACGTTCAACGCTCGCTTGCTCCTCTCAAACCGTTGGTATCGGATCGTACCCCGCGACTTTCGGTTTATATGGTTTCGCCTTCACTACATATCTACAAATTCTCGACGACGACTTTGTAATCTATGATTCCTGGCCAAGGCGGAGTTCGATAGGTGATATTAGGTGGTAGCCACAAGCAAAGGGCAATGGACCGTGGATTCTGAACTATAGACTGTTGCGTACCTTACCCTCATATTGTTGTCGTACTTGCGTGATGCCCTCTCTCTCGTTTCTTTCCCTATCCTGAGCCTTGGACATCCACCATAGTTATCACCGCCTGCTATTCTGCCCTCCCTGCGGGCTATATGATAGGCCAGATGAAAGGATGTGACCTATATAGCACTTGCGATCTGTAAATAAAACTGGTTTCACCGTAGCGCGAATCGAAGTTTCTCAGTCTGTAAAGGAGATGACGACTCACCCATCGCTGCGTACGGATGAGACTATCCCGACCAATCAGTTTTAAGCGGATGATGGTGAAGAGATAAAAGGTTGGTTCCAGTCATGAAAGACAGGGGGTGAGAGCGGAGGTTGAAGTGTGTTCTCCAATCCGTCATGTACGTAGTGTCAGTGTGGTAGGTATGCCCTTTGCCCTAAAAGTCTGGGAATCTTCGAAAGGTAACGCCCAAGGGTACTGCTCCCGGGTCGTCCCATGGACTGCACATGATTCGGAGCTCTCGGTTTTCAAACTCCGCCCGTCTGCCTCGACGACCATCGAACGACATTCACGACGAGCTTGAGCTCAGATGACTCTCATATCGTACTGAAAAGGTGTAATGACGCGCTAATAATGCGAGTTCTCTGCTTGATTAATAGCTGAGACCGGTCTTCATAGTCATATATAATGGCCGATCACCCACCTAGAGGTTCAGTGATTAGGTCTGGAATTGCTTTATATTCGACCTTTGAACTCGTGGTCCAACGCGTATATCACGAAACCGCCGCTCAAGGAATTCAAAACCACGGATGGGTACACTGACCAAGGCGCATTTTGAACATCAACAGAGTTTTCTATCGCCTTTGGTATCTTCCCCAGGCCATGTAGCATTTCCATCCAATACAAGGGATATGTATTTCTGGTGAAGACGAAGGGAACAACGGTACAACAGCAGTGCCGACTTCCTCATAGGAAGCAGTATTACCGTTGACTATGTGAGTTGCCCAATAAACACACTCATATTGCAACTCCTTAGATATACGTCTCGTCCCGCGCACATCGAAATCAAGTGGTAAATACACTTTGGAACCCACCTTGACTTACGATCGGCGTCGTCGTATATTGCCAATCTCAGGGGCAGGTCTAACGACGATGATTTGGCCAAGTTTCCTGTCTCTTCAGTCCGCTTTCGCTCGTTTGTTAGTCTCAACGATCTGAGGCCCGTGATACCGTTGGTTTCCATGTCGCCGATCCTTTTCATTGCATTTAGGTAATCGAGCTATCGGTGCGCCTATCTATATCCGAATTTCTTCTCAATTATAATTGGACCTACGAAGGACGTCTTCTATTGTTCTTACTGCCTGTTTAACCACTACCCGATATGAGGCAAGCCTTCAAATTCTTCATCAAGGACCAGGTATTGCTCCGTACACTCTCTAGATATAGGTAATAATTGTGTGCACTTTTCAATCCCAAAACTTATATTCCGATATTCAAATCATGAGGCTTTTGACCGCCAAATCACACCGTCTTTTAGATAGTCACAGAATTACCACACCACCAAATTACTGGATACGCGACAAGACCTTCTCTCTCCTCCCTACAGAAAGTCTCTCTCCCATCACAGCCATCCCAAACCTCCAAAGAGGCTGATCCATCGTTCCACAAACAAAAGAAGGATTCCTTTGTCGCGCTATAGTACCGCGAAAGCCTACACTTTGTTCATAGGGGCTCGATACAGGAGAAATCGGAGCATTTCCCTGTTTCCGCAATGAGGCTAGCGAGTGCTTCGGATATAGTGAATGGAGTACGTCAATCGAAACTATTAGAAGCACATTCATCCTGACCCAGACCCGGTTGTCAGCTCACCAGACGCAACTGCGAGGACAATCACCGGTCAAATTTGGCTACAGCACCACTATTACCTCATAAGTCACTACACCGGGTCGAATGAGCTGAACCAGTCTAATTCTACTAGACCAAACCGATCAGCTCACAGCTGCCTGCATAAGTTGCCGACCGACAATCCCATCATCCGCCAATAGGCAAATCGAAGGAACCTGGACTCGATTAGCAATCCACTTTTCAGTCTCAATACATGGGTAATGTACGAACAGACGAGAGGCAGGCCTAGCTGTAGGATATGATCGTCCTTACTTTCGAGTGACACCAAGATCGAATGGGAGCATATGCTAAGACGTTCTCGACGAAATTAGAATTTGAGGCTATCATCCACACGATCACTCGTTATGATGCGAATGATTACTGCCTCGACACCGGCCAAAACATGGGAAACGCGTAAACAAAGGCATCGAGGATACCTAACAGCTTCTATCGACATATATTGGGGTCATGAGGATGAAATGGTACGAATCTTTATAGTACTTTCATCACTCTCACTGACCATACTTCTTCTAGCTGCAGGTCTGCCTATGCTGCGGAATTTGGACCGTGATTGCAGAACATTACGCCTATATATCTCCACGAGTGGCATTGTTTCCTGGGGCCAGCGACTTGGCATCACCCTTGAAGTCAGCTGTTAGTCATGTCGTACGGGTGACCAGGCAAATAAACACGACCAAACTTCTTCTCCATCTCCCTGAGCAGGTATGGTCCAGCGCTACCTTAGATGAGGGAACATGCGTGATTAACCAACAGCAGCGCCATTATTGTTTCCGCCATCATTCTCACCGTTACACCCGGGTCTTTCTTGATCAACAATGTACTCAGGGAACAAGATAATGCTATTCAGGGAGCTCGTCGAATTTCACCCTGCAACTTCTATTCTGTCGTACTGGATATTAGCATCCGAAATGACCATATCGGTGGAGTTAAACAAATCCAAACAAATCCTCTTTTATTTTCACATGCTCTCTGTTTCACTCGCCGGTGCGCATGCCCTAACCACAGATACTATCTGCCTCGCCGCGTTCGGAAGGATTGAAGGTAAGTCCGACCATTCTCAAGATAACTAGGGTTATCCGCTCTGAAAAAGCTGGTATATCCAGGGATAGTTATTACCACCAGTATGATGGTGGGCAATATGACTACGGGAAAGGAACATGGAAATAGCGGACGGATTCCCGTGTTCTTTCCGCATATTTGGAATGGAATGACAATGCCTTTCACCGGTAGACAACCAAAAGGCATTCTTGTTTCTTTATTTGATCTCCCGATTGGTGGTGTCATAATGACCACGCGATAGCTATTAGATCCGATAAGATCTTTAGCTCGGGAATGCGGTTCCCATGGCCGGTGAGTTGAATTTCATAAGAACCTAGTGATGCTTCGTTGAACTATGTCGTAGTGTGAGAGAATCCACTCGACGAGCCAATGAGGATATCTCCAAATCCTGGGCTTAGCATATATTTTGCCTAGGAATGCAGAGTCCTCGCCTAGGACGTAAGCTTAGAGGACTGAGGGGTGGAGATCGAGGGCCCCGCTTGCATTCTAGTGCGTCGATCAGGCAATGGATCCAGTAATCGAAATTTGGCTCCTACTGTTGGTCGAACTTTGGTCGAATTCAGGCATAATGTTTTTTTTTTTTTTAAATAGTAAGCATCTCAACGAGATCATAAACGGTACTCCTCAGCAAAGGTTATCAAGGGTCAACTGCACCCCCGCATCGCGGTACTCCGTCGCCCGCGAGATGTATCAAGAATCTATCTTTAGCATTCAATGCAACGTCTTCGGTACGTGGTTACCGCGTTAGCTGAACTCTCACTCGCTCGCTCTAAACCGGTCCCGTGTATGAGGATTCGGGAACCACTCGCCACTTCCTGGAGACCGGTACGAATGCCAACTCGAAGGACATCAGTCATTTGATCACTTAATGAAGCTAGAATCTGGGCTTCGATAGCATCATATACAAATTTCACTCTCCAACTGCTCCCGGCGCCTTCCCCCCACACTTCCAACTGCTTCCGAACGTTTCCCCCACATCCTCCTCCATCTCATGTTCGACTTGTACGCTACTTCTTACTCGTTCGGGGGAGATTGAGGCTCCAACCGGACTAACAAATATCATACTCCTACTACAGAATTCCTCCGTTCGGTACAGGTCACAGGATGCCTGTGTGTTAGATGTATTTCCATGCCTGTCGGAACAGGGGCTGCTATCATAACCGAAGGGTGCTCGTTGCAGTATAAAACTGGCTAATGTACGGCTCACAATGCTCAAGGTAGTCTCCTACACCAAGTCTCCCGTCGTACGCACCGTACAAGCTAGCCATGTTCATCAAACACCTTATCGTCAGTATTCAATACTTCTCCTATATCTGATCTGAGATTAATCATTTGCACAGGTTCCTTTTGCATTCGTCGTCTCCGCTCTAGGTGCACCCACCGCTGAGCTCGGTGCTCGCCAGTCCTGCTCAGCCCTTCAGCTTGTCCACATCGCAGGCACTACTGAGATCGGACTCGGTACAGTTGGAACGCCGCTTTCGTCTGCTCTAGCATCAGCCGTCCCGGGGTAGCCTTGTCTTGCCTCCTCTCTCCTTCATCCACTAATATCTTTTACCCAGAACGACTACGTACTCCATTACGTACGATACCAGCGCCGAATACGTCGTCACTGTGGCTGCAGGGGCCACTACGACCGCCAACTATCTCGCCGCTCAATCTGCTCTTTGCCCAAATCAACGCTTCGTCCTGAGTGGCTACTCCAAAGGAGCTCTTGTCGTGCACGGTACGTATATTACAGCTTGGTAGAACACACGTATACTCTCTCTAATCATTCTCAATGTTTGCCTCTTCAGGTACTACCCTCTCAAGTGCAGTCAAAGCCAAAGTGATCGCCCTCCTCGTCTTTGGCGACCCGTCTCGTAACATTAACAGCCCGTGGCCAATCAACTCACCTTCTGTAGACTTGAACCCTCGTGATGGAAGCACGAGCTCCCAAAACATTGCGAGCTTCTGTAACACTGGAGACGTGTTTTGCTGGCCAAGTGGGACGAGTTTGGCGGCACACCTCGCATATCCAACTGACGGAAGGTACGTTTTTGATCATTTTTTTATTGTATCCTAGACGCTAATAAGTACGCACAGTATTGGTATAGCCGCCAACTTTGTCAAGGCGAGGGTGTGAGCGCGTGGGGGACTGGGGCCAATGACCCATCCAACTAGCGCTGGACCACCAAAAGAATAAAAGCAATCTAAACTCGATGGATATAGATGATTCGATCGAATACCCTTTTTTTCTTATCGTCACCCCCTTGTCGTAGCATTGTTCTCTGAATTGATCGAATGCGACGTGAAAGGCACAAATCCGACGATATTCAGGTTAATCTTGGTTTATTCTGATCAATATAATACACCAAGTCAGCTCTTAAGGTCATACACTCACATAAACGAAACATTTGACTCAAAACGGCTGGTCTCTCGACCCGACTTTGCCTCTCGCAAACACTTTTCCGAGTGACCGGCAAGAAAAGCTTCGACGATTCAACTATGGTGCATGTTCAAATCGAATCCACGAACATAATGGATAATAAACTCACCTACTATCGGCGGTATTGAATACAGGGCTTCGGTTTGGATGAAAATAAAGCATTGAGATTGGGGTCCCAGCCACCAGAAAAGCCTAAGGAGCGGAGTTTGAAATTGTCGACAGCGCGTCATGCGCCCGAGTTTCATATCTAGGGGAATAAAATAGCTATTTTCCTGTGTTTCAATCTCTCTTACACGTGAATAACACGGTTGTAAGTAGTTCGCATTGACATATTGACGTACGCAAATCGAGTACGACACCTTCCGCAGAGCTCAAGGCTGCCGTAACTTGGTTTCTTTTTTGGGTAAAAAATGAGAGTAGAAAGACTCAGACGTACTGACGATGTAGTTCTAGTGGCTTTAGAGTTCCGACGGCGCGTGCAGGTGGGGAGCAAACCTGGATCTGACCATGTCCGCAGACGAGGGTTCGAGGGCTGAACGCTGCACATCGCGATATCCCATGGGAAATGTCGCGTAGCAGGCAAAAGTCATGCCGAACAAGTGTTTATTACCTTCATGGGAAGCTATCGGGATCACCATATCTGCGTCGCCTCTTGGGTTTTGAGCCCTTAGGGCATGCTATAGGTCTTGAGGATCTAAGACGCGGACAATGCTTACTGTACTGAGAGGGAGCGAAGAAAGAGGAGAAAAAGAGAGAAAATTCGTGTTTATCGGAAATCTACCAAAACGGGATCGAACAATATCGCTCAAGCCTGCATCGTTGCGAGCGAGCGAGTGGATAGACGGGATTAGTCAGAGGGTGGAAGCTCCTCCCATTTGTGTCCAGAAAAGGTCCTGATGAGATGTGGAGACATGGCTTGTCAACGATCATTGCCCACCACGTCGGATCGATGAAAGACGAAAGTAGACGACTCACCCTTCTGGGCCATCGAAGGCTGGAACGATATCTATAATAGAGATATTCGGTCGGATTATAGCCACTTTACACGATTGATTTGTCTACTCACGCCTTACTGGTGTATTACTGGAGTCGTCCGGAGGGGACGCAATGTTGGCCTGACCTCCGTGTCCGCCATTGTTTATATTGGCGTGGAAAGGATGTTGGGCAGCATCTGCGATAACCAGGGCTCGTTAGCGTGTGTATATCTTGGTTGAACCATTGGTCCTTACTCGCTGCAGGTACTGAGGAGAGTGACGAATGCCAGAAGATGCAGCACAACGTGATCAGAGGTTTCATTGATAGCATGTGGTATACAGTACCTTGATTGTTGATGGCTGGTGCAGGAAGTAGACAGGGAGTAGGTGTTAAGGCGAAGGGGTTTGAGAGAGTCATAGGATAGAGCGAGTATGGTGGGATATGCAATCGCATTGCAGGGTGGTCAGAACCTCGTTCATGAGGGCAATACGGCACGCTACCTTGGTTGTTCATGCTGGGACGTGAATGAGGACTAGAAGGTACGTACATGCATGGCTTGTCTTTATACTCGCTGGCTGACTGAATATACGCCTTAGCGGAGTGGTCCAGGAGCAGGAATGGATTCATGATTCTCGCTGAAAGACTCTTGATCTCAAAAAGTTTGGTGTTATGGTCTGGTGAATGTATTTGTACGACGACACGTCAAATTCACAGAGTTTGTCCCCGATTACATTGTTAGGACTTTATTAATATTTTATTATTATTATTTTCATTTTGGTTTTGGTTTTTTGGTTTTGGTTTTTTTGGTTTTTTTGGGCGCTCACGACGACAGGACGACAGGAACGCTCCACTCGACGGGACCGCTGGTGTCTCCGCCGTTCGTAATCACAAGACCTACCAATTACGGAATTGCTACTTATATCGATGTCGGCACTGAATTACGGAACAGTTTTGGACACGACGGTCGCTAAACTTCATCTGCTCGCACCTTACATCTGAGTGACTAGACTGAGAACGGCTATATGGGTTCCTCGTCCTCCACGCAGGCTGTCGTTGGTTTAAGCGTTTAAACTCCGCCTTCTGTCAGATCAATAGCTGGCAGTAAAGATGGGTCGAGATTGCTAACTGCTACGGTCGCCAAATTCAATGCCTCTACCCTCCAATTACCGCGAAATAATCCTCAGTTCAGATGATCAGGCTAAGACAGTTTACCTGCCAGCGGCAGCTTCTGGTGAAGGAAACCGAATGAGACCGATCTCGATAATAATGTCAGCTAAGAGCGAGGTTGGACAATGAATTTGCATTGGCATAACGACGATTTACAGTGATCAACTCCGTGGCTGCGTCTGAAACGGAAGATTCCGCAGTTGAAAAAGAAAGGAAAAAAAAGATATATTTACAAAAAAAAAAGTCATGAGAAAGAGACTGCGACGTCGAGACGACGGAGCAGGAGCATATACATAGTGAAACACCTTCGTATGGTTGACTGACCGTTTTGGGCTTTATTCAAATGATAGCCACAGAGACTCAGGCTTGGGAATGGCTAGTGGGCTATTGATTTTTCTTCCTTGGGGAAAAGAACGGAATGGCCTGACCTGTCTGACTGTCGATAGATACTACATGACCAAATACTCCAGATCAGAAAACCGGATTGCGTAAATTATTATTGAAATGGAGGTGAAACGAGCCCGCTGTCGTCCCATTTGTCGAAAATAGGGACCGATTAAGACTCCATTGGACGCGATCCACATACACGCGCGGGCGCGTAGGTGGGCGCACAGGGCGTACAACCCCTCGCTAGTCAAATTCGAGGGCGCACGAGAGAATGAAACTCACGAGTCCGCAAATATCCGGCCCCACTCATAGTGTTATGGACGTTCTCTTTTTCAGTCAGTGACCACCTTCAGAACCTGGTACAGGACTGAGATGTCCCTTTACCATGTCTGTTACTGTCCCCAAAATCAGCGGGGACGTGCCCACCCGACGCCATTGGGGAACTCGTTCCATCCCTAACTGGGTCGCCACAATTGTCGTTGTCGGCGTTCCGAAGGTACATACGTGTCAAGGGGTGTAATCGACCGAGTGCCTTGCGTCTCATGCAATATCTGGATCCAGCATTATCGAACCGATCACTGGCACTGGCGCTACTTTACCCTGTTGCAAGGCTTCCGACGTGTTCTGATGGATGGCCCGTGTGCAAGGCGCAAATAGGGAATTGGAAAACCTGTCAAAAGCCCGTCCAGCTATCAATCCAAACTCACCCGGAGTTGCGTAAATGAAGGAAGGATCATAATGACTGATCGAGGAGAGGGCTACAACGTTGCAAGGACGTGCGTCGCGTTTCAACTATGACACGTGCTTATTCGCCCAAAGTGGAAACCCTTACTTTGATGAATTCTTTTCAACCACTACCCACAATCTAGATGCACCTCTTGTCTCTTGCACAATCGTCGGCGTCGTCCCTCTCGTTCATGTCGTATATGACACTTGCGGATAGCAAAGAAGACTTGTTCGCCGTCCCAGCGTAACTTTTTATATCCTCGCGAAGTTTGCTGTTCCCCGGTTGTCGGCTGTATTGGCTCAAGGCCGCGACAACCAAGCCAATTGCTCACTCGCAGTGCGATAAGCGTTGATGTTCCGGGCTAATTGGCACCATTTAGAACATTATTTTACAGAAATCGATGGTGCTTATTGTGATCGACCAATTGGCAGAGCGGCATCTCTAGTCACGGGTCCAGACGGTATCACGACGGACGCAGCGAGGCGAGAGTAGAACGGAACGAGTGAGAGGCCATATTTTGGGATGCTGTGAATTGAAGAGAAAGATGTCGAGGGGAAATAGTCATGAACGTTGATGCTTTGAACTGCGGAGATTGATCAAGATGTTGGATGGCAACGTTTGTGGATGCCCTGTGAGCATACTGACACTTTAAGATCATTTATCAATGTAAATGAATGGTCACCGACTTTGTATACTCGACTAGCTGCAGGAGAATCACGACCTGATGTGACAGAGTCGAGTCAAGTGGGAATGGGCTTAACGTAAGAATCATACTAAAAAAAAAAAGCGATCATTCCATTCCTTACCCAAACCAAGGACGAGACGGATGAGTTGGAAGTTTGTGTTGTTTTGTCAGGTGGCGAAGTTCAAGTTTTCTTCCGACTACTCTACTAGGATTACAGATGACTGATCCATGCGCGGGCATGATCACTGTGATTTTGAATACTACCTCAAAGTGATATTTTGATCTACAAGGTTGTCCAGAGTCCATACAACTAGCAGGTCGAAGGTCGAACGCCAGCCGAAACCGGATATACGTACTCCAAGTGCTTTCCAACACACGCTACAGTCTTCTCGATGCAACCATACGTACACTCGGCGCTTATCGACTGTACAGAACGAGTGTGCGTCAGACGAGCAGCTCTCAGATACACAGTGACCTGGGGCGGTGTTGATGGGGTGTGCATTACTCTCATAGGAGCGCTATATATACCTATCCATGCCATCGCCGTACTCGCATAGGTCTTGAGGATCTAACAAGCAGGTTTACTGTGGAGGAAAGGAGCGGAGAGGAAGGAGAGGGATAAAATATCGTATTCATCGAAGAAATATCAAACAGAATCGAGTGTAGTTGCGAACGGCTGCATTATTGCGAGCAAGCGGGCGGGCGGGCGGACTTTGGTTAGGTAGAGGGCAGAAACTCCTCCAATTTGTGTCCAGAAAACGTCCTGATGAGACGCGAAGACATTGTTCGTCAGGAATCGCCCACTATTGGGGATCGATGAAAGACGAGAGCAGGATTATCTTACCCTTGTGGACCATCGAAAGCTGCGACGATATCTAGAAGAGATATTTCCTGTCAGATGGTGACCCTCTACATGAACGGCTTGTCTACTTACACGCCTCTGGCATGCCGGCTCCTGGGGGAGGGTTGGTAGTGTTGACCGGACCCATAAGTCCGCCATTGTTTCCGCCATTGTTCATATTGGCGTTTAATGGGTTTTGGGCAGCATCTGCGACAACCAGGGCATGTTAGCATGTACGATTTCGGGCGGCACGGGTTATCTTTACTGGCTGCAGGTGCTGATGAATATCAGTGTGCGTAAGATGGTTAGATAATCGCTCTTTACCATCCTATATGAAGTACCTTGGTTATTGATAGCTAGTGCAGAAAGCAAAAGTGGCGAGAGTGAGGAGGAAGGGGGAGAAGAAGGGAAGAAGCAATGGGAAAAGAGGGAAAGGGAGAATTTTCAATTGCATCACAGAACGATCAGATCATTGTTCATGAGGGGGATGGGACACGTTACCTTGGTTGGGTTGCGCGTTCATTCTTAGTGTGTATCTTGGTGAGTACTAGCGGGAACTTGGAGGTCCCATCCTTTATATCCTCTGAGAGGTTTAATACCCCACAGGATGGCGAAGGCGGGGGGCGGTAAAAATGAGGAAGCCCGACGTTTCGGCTGTTAACTATCTTGTATGAAAGAAACGGTCTTTAACCCGCCCGAGGGAGTCGAACAGGTCCGTGTGGAACTAATATACGCGGGTAAAAAAGCCGATATCTCGTCTTCGGGAGGTTGATCATATAAATGCAAGGGGACAGCGACATGTCGCACTGTTGAGTGGCATCGTTTTAATTTCGCCCCCAAAAAGGACATTGAGATAATAAGTATAGTAAGAAATGCGACAGACTCTCAAAGGAAACACGGGCGCACCTGATATCTAGCCTTTTGTTCCGTTCCGCCGGTATCGTCCTTTACAAGGTAGCCCCGCCTACAAATGAACGAAATTCTATACAATTGGTCACAGGATCTGGACAGTTAGAGTAGCTAGCCAGACAAATACGGTGAGCGGTTACATTTTGCTCCCTTTCGCGTTCGCCCCCGTCGGTCTACAGGCCAACGGGATTACCACTCCTTTCAATACTCCGACAGAAGAACCGGCCATGCCTGATGGTTAAGTTCATCGATTGGGCCATTAATCTTCAGTAACATACCGTGGCGGGTGACACTGACAACGCGGCAATCGAAGCGGTCCCCATCTGAACGGATAGCGGCGGAATCTGGTTTAATCCATTCAGTTCAAAACGGCGATGAGATCTGCGGCGTTCGGAAGATGTGGCAGCCGTCGGCGAAAGATGAAGCAGGAGAGCACGAAAGGTTTGATCTGATGGTGTCAAATGGTGGCACAAGCATGCATTTTGCATTGGTATAAAACCGTTTGGCTCAATGGGAAGCTGAATGTGAACCGGAAAGAAAGGGTTTCGATAGGAAGCGGCGACGAGACAACGAAAAGGAAACGTCCATTTTCTTCACTTGTAGAAAACCATCTCGGCCTCGTTCAAATGATGGTTACAAGGTAGCCACGCATTGAGACGATTATACGGTTATTTTCCAACCCAACCATGGAGAGAACACGGTAAACCAAAAGCCTAACTGATAACACAACACCGTCAGCCAGTCCCCAACTAGAACACCGGGTTGCGCAAACTAAATTTACCTACTATGCGAGCCGACACCACCGACATCCTTCTTGAAAACAGAGAGATCAGATTCCGTGCCGCCCATTCGTGTCGAAATTGAAGGCAGCCGTGGGAAAAATTCCCCACACACCCGCGACCACTCGGACTCTCATCGAAACGGCCCGTCTTTCATGTCGTCCTCCTGCGGGTTTACGCCCGTTCTCTCGCTTCACCTGAGGGTGTCGTCGCCTGCGCCTCAGCGGCAACCCTCGGGGAGAATCAGCTCTGCACCTCCGCATTTGCATACAACTCCTTTGCTCTCTCACCCCAAAATCGACGGCTACGTGACCGCCCTGGCGGCATGTCCCAAGACGTATCACCGTCGGCGCTGTAGGTTTCAAGGCGGTACATCCGACCGCCCCACTTTAGGTGTCAATGCCGCTGCTGCAAACCTCCCGTGGGTTTCCTCTGTACATTGCACCGAATGTTCGGTAGTGCGTCTGGAACACGGTTGTTGACCTCGGAACTTCGGTATCAACCTATGACGGGAAATTGCGTTACTTTCAAACGGTCCTCTTTTTCTCTTCCCGCAAATCCTACCGTTCATCCGTCATCATGTCTGGCTTCAACCCATCTGTTGACCGAGGAATATCCCCTCTCCGCAATCTGGTGTCCATCCAAAATCGTATTGTTGCAAATGTTTGCCGCCAGTCTCAATCCACTATGGATACTCCGCATGCCCATGAGGGTGATCGCCCTAGTTTGTTACCCTTTAGGCTACATCACGCGCGACGTCGATATCCAGCATCGCCAAATCAATCAACAGCGTTGGTTGGACCCGTACAATTTAGATTGTATTGGCACGGTTGCATTTGGGGGGTTGAGTCAGACAAACTGTGTGCAACCCGTCAGCAATGCGCAAAGAAGCAAAATCACACACCGAGAAAGCCCGTATTCGTCATTGATCTCAACTCACTTAGGCTTGTAGAGGTGAAGGAAGCATCGTAATGGCGGTCGAGGAGAGCGCAACAATTCTGCAAGGGCGTGAGATACAATCCGATCATGAGACGCATACACTCTTTAGAAGAATGATACTCACCCTCTTCAAACCACAATATCGTACCCAGGTCATGTATCTTCCCCACAATTGTCCCCGCTAATAACATAGCGGTAATTCGACGACTTGAAATATGCGCATATGATCACCACTTACGGTTTTCTACAGACCGTTGGATTTTGTTGTTGCACGCCCGCTCGTGCCAGCAATCCGGTGGTCAAAGATGGGCTGTAAACGGATTTAGCATCATTTCGAATCCCAGTTCACCAAGAATGATGAGTGCCATTGCCTTTGAATTGGTCGCTCTTTTGGTCAGGGTGGAACATGTGTAGTATCGTGGTGGATGTTGGAAGGGTTGAGCAGAACGAGTGAAAGAACGCATTACTAGGGATTTCATGAGTTGTAAACAAGAAAGGTGAGTGATATTGGATGGTAGTTGGAGCCGTTGATATTCTGAAATTGGTAGAAATCATAGTCTTTCGAATACATCGTTTGGGAGTGTTATCGCTATACGCCAACTGTGAGATCGCCGTTTGACGTAAGGAATCCTTCATCGACCCGATATACTCGAGTAACCGTAAGGGAATGACAATGAAACGAAATGTTTCAGTCAAACGCGAACGCGCCCTGCAGCGGAGGTGCTTGTTCGGAACTTTCTGGAGGCAAGTTTCCTCCGCTTCCTACATGGTTCATTAACAGGAAGAACGAATTGAAAATACGTGCTATTTCGGAGTCTCCGTCAGGTAGTCGGTTGGTAGTGGCGAGGTCCAAACGTCCGACCAAGACGTCCTTGATTCATTCTTCGTTCTTCACCTGCTGCTCGCCTGGGACCACAAATAGACAGTACATGTCCAATTTTGACCCTTGCAGCTTCGAATATGGTCTGATCACGAGTACGCTAATTTGCAAACATATCGGAACTTATCGAAATCTGGGCATCATCTTGACGGAATAGTGTCTTCCTAGTTGGTTCAAGATATTCAACGAACTATCTGCGAACAGACATTGATGGATTTTGGTCCAACTGCTTTTGAAAGCACCTATATGTGCCTCTGAAATACAACGGATCCGCAGTAAAGGGGTAAAAGCAGCGTAATTCGTGTGGAGAGAGAAATATACATGTTTGTTAGGTACATGAAGCCTGGCAGCACATTCTAGAGTAAACCTGGATCTGAGTATCATGCAGCTGAGGGCTAAACGCGGTATGTGGCGATATCCCTCAGGAAGGCTCTGATCACGTGCGAGAAACCTATTGAGAGTGTATATATTCCTTTCGCCTGCATCGCTGTATTTGCGTTGCTTTTTGGATTTTCAGGCCGTGACGATCCAAGACGTGGACAGTGTGTAGGGAAAGGGAGCGAAGAAAGAAAGTCATGTATTTTATTGAGGAGCTATCAAATAGAATTGAACAGTATCACTAATAGCTGCATTATTTGCGAGCGAGCGGGCAAATGGGAGGGAGACTAGGCAGAGGATCAAAACTCGTCCCATTTGAGCCCAGAAAAGGTCCTGATAATACACGGAGAGGTCGCTTGTTAGCAAGCATCACTCACTATGGGGATCGATGAAGGATAGGGTTTGAGACAACTTACCCCCCTGGTCCATCGAAAACTGGAGCCATAACTATAAGAGTCGTATCCGGTCAGGTATTGACACTGGACACAGGTAACTGTCTACTTACCTCCTACTGGTGGGCTGGGTTCTGAGGGAGGGTTCGCAGTGTTGGTCGCACCCATAGGTCCGCCAACGTTTGCATTGGCATTGGAGGAGTTTTGAGCAATATCTTCGATGGTCGTGGCGCGTTAGCATACGTGTATGGAGTTTGAACGATGTGCCCTTACTTGCTCCGGGTGCTGAAGGGAGGCGCCGATGTGAGAGAGGTATATGATATAACGCCGTCAGAGTCGCACTCATCGGTACACTGTCTATAATACCTAGGTTGTTGATGGCTGGAACAGATGCTAGAGAGGGAGAAGGAGGGAGGGTAGGAGGGGGAGGGTACGAAGCGAATATGAAAGCGCATTGTGGAACATTCAGATGTTGTTCGTGGGGGGAATGGAATACGGTACCTTGGTTACCTGGCGCGTTCATGCCGTATTGTGTGTCTTGGTAAAGGCAAAGGAGACGTGGAAGGTGGGTCTTTATATCCTCTGGAGTATCCCCTTGCAGAGGGTTAGTGATAAGTGTTGGGATGAGGGCACGGCTGATTCTCCTCTGTACGCAGTAATTTTGCATTTGGTAAGCGACCCATAGAGCACGCATGGGCTTGAAGGTCCACGCGGACGTAATCTTCCCAGCTTCGAATAGATAAAGGTGCTGTCTTGTGGAGGATGATCAAAACCAATGCATTGAAGCTGTGGTACGGCGACTTCCACAAAAACGTTGTCGATCGCGTCCAGTGATATTGATTTGATTTCATATCCACAACTGAAATTTGAGTGAGAGAAAGAGGCTGGTCCAAGAGAATAAACGGACACGGCCCATCATCTCCTCCGATCTATCCTATGAAGAGGTGTCTCCAGATAGCAGTCTAGTAGCGAGTCCAACGTATCAAACCTTCTCGTAGGTGATCTATGACCATAACGAGGGGATTGGCTTGTTGGCAGCTGCGGCCTTGGATGGATGCTAATACCACTGTATCCGAACAACAATCGACCCTTGCAAGCCTCTCCCACCGAAGTTACTGACGGTGTTTCCCGGATGGCACCGACGCCACGCCCTATCGGTGTCGCTTGCAATAACAAATTCAGTTCATTCAATCCGTCCTCGACGTCGACTACCCGTTGTGGGTACCGGCCCGAGCCCGATCTATTCATACTCCAGACGCGGACCCACCTGAATCGGAGCCCATACAACGAGGAAAACGCCGAGAACGAAAAAGGAGTAGGGTCGTCCCTCCCATGGGAAGCCTGATAGTTCTTCGCGTGTGAGACCACTCACGGGATTACATTACCAGACCTGGAGAGAGTGATGAATCAAGGTCTGACTGTTGGGCACGATGGGGTCAGTTGTCTCAGGGCACAATACCGGATTATGTGATGAGTTAAAGTTGTCCAAACGACTTAAATGAAACGAGTTAGGCTCACCGCCGTTCTCCTCGACAAAAACAGAAGGCTGGTTGTGGTTCTTCACCCTTTATTCCAGGGAACCGTGACTGCTCGGCCTCTTGACCTCATCCATGCCGTAAATTCGAGCTGATATGCCTGCACTTTCTGTTCAACCACGACTGCGCTTCGACAGTAGCCTTCGTGATGCGTTACACGGCCGAAAATCCCCTTTGCGCGAACCAGCTCAACGTGTCACGTTTTCGCAGACATTATTTGATATTTTTCCTTAATTAACGGAGATGCGGCCGTCCTGGTGGCATGGAGAGTGGAGTTCATATCCTCATGGATACATTCATCGTCATCCTCTTTGCTAATCTTGCGGATAGACGTCCCGTTTGACTTACCTTCAGCATCAGCCCAGTCACAAAACCGGTGATAAACCTGTTTAGAAGCGCGTCAGGAGTAGGATCGTTGGCTTCCAATCTCCAGCATCATTCCATTAGGTGAACCAGCCTCTCCATTAACACCGTCCGCTTTCTTTTCACGTACCTGTACTGCTGTTCAGCACAGCCCCGGCTCCGCCCTTATCCGTTGACCAACGCGCCTCCACAACAGCAATCTGTTTGAACACCCAAGAAGACATTGTGGATCTTCGCCGCCAGTCCCGATCCAGAATAGCTACTCCCCGCACCCACGAACGTGAGCTAGGTTGCATGAGCGTGATCGACGGATGGAGACAACCGGCAGGAAGAACGTACCCGCACGGGCACCGAATAACGAGTGTCAAGTTCGCTGATAAGGATGCCAATCAAGTATTTGGACGAAATAAGGTACCAAAATACTGGTACCTCCAGAAATGTGCGCGTCCACCACTCTCCTCCTGGCTTGTTGGGCTACATCCGGCGCAACGCCAGCACCCAGTGTCGTCAAATCAATCATCAGAGTCGATTATATCTGTAAAACCTTCGATAGAGCCAGTATAATCGTATTCAACTTGACATCAATCTGGAGACGACCCGAAAGGCTCATTATCTTGACCGTTGGCTCCTTCGATCGTGGTACAACAGCGAATAGGAAACCACATTTACGGAGGTGTCACGAATTGGAGATAAAGAAGTTGAGTGAGAGTGGTTGTAATTGTCGATGTTCTGAAACCCACTAGAAATGATATACTCCTTCGAGTACATCGTCTGGAGATACTCTATGAGGAAGCAGACACCTTAAGTCCCTTTTTTGATATAGAAAATCGTTTACTGACCTGGTATACGCGAGCAGTTGTATGGAATTAGAAATCACACCTAATGATCTAGTTGAGCACGGCTAGACTCAACGGAAAAATATTTATTCGAGAGTTTCTGAGCCCAAGATGCTTCCATTTCCTACGCAGTCGGAAGTTGGTATCGTTTGTAATCAGGTGGCAGAGTCCAAGTTCCTTCCGACTTGGACTACGTCTTCGCTCGCCGTTCGCCGTTCCCCATTCGCCGCAAGCCTGGAACAACAAATGATCCGATTGTGATTCTTGGTATTTGGAAACTGCCCCACCAGGAGTGGGAATATTTGAAATCGGTGGGCGGCATGTCAAACACCAATCGAAGTCTGAAGATCACCTAGAGTTTGCAACCTCTGAAGGCCGCATGCGCATAGAGTAGCGTCGATTAGTGAAGCTGTTCCCAATGTATTTGGAATGTTGGTATAATTCCATCCAATCGCATAAGACGCCACACTTGTTTTGTGAGACCTGACCCGATATTCGCGAAATTGCGTTGCATTGCACCTAAATAAGACATTCGCGTCATGGTTTTCGAATCTTTGAGCGATATGTGTTGCATGAGACATTCACTCACGGAACAATTGACAATCCATCCGTCATCATGACATGTAAGTGGCAGTAAAACACGGGAATCGGATCCCGTTGACGAAACAAAGGAGTCAGTGTAGAGTTTGGATAGCTCGAGAGCGCGTTGTAAGACGTCCAAGCACCATAGCTTCCTGCATAGAGAACTGGAGTTTTCTTATTTATTCATATGCATACGGAATACGACATCCTCCGATCTGTAGGAAAGGGATGAAGGCAACATAATTTATGAGCAGGAGGAAATGGTTATAGTCCTAAGTATATCGAGGGTATGTTCGTGAGGTGCATAGAGCTCCAGCAGCACACTACAAGTGGAGAGCCAAACCTGGACCTGCCCATGTCCTTCATTCGAGCCAAAAACGGCACATGTCAGTATCTCATGTAAAAAGAGAAGAGAGGACAAAAAACGCGTTGATGGTGTGCATCGGTCTCGTAGGGTGATGTTCAGCGTCGCTGTATCCACGTCACTTTAGGCTCCCAGTAGCCATAGGTCCTCAGGACCTAATAAACGGATAATTCTTAGGGCAGAGAAAAGAAACAAAGAGGGAAAAGAGGAAGAAAGGATCACATTCATTGAAAAATTATCAAACGGAATCGAGCATGTTGCGAGTAGCCGCATCATTGCAAGCGAGCGGCGGGCGGACAGGGGTCATCCAGAGGGTATAAACTCCTCCGTTTTATGTCCAGAAAATGTTCTAATGGATGCGGGGACATTGTCCGTTAACGATCATCACCCATTACGCGAAGGAGAGTGTGGGTGACCTACCCCTCTGGTCCATCGAAAACCGGGACAGTATCTAGAAAGGATATAATCCGTCAGATGGTGACTATTTGCACGAATGGATCGTCTACTTACACTCTTCTGGAATGCTGTGCTCGGAGAGATGATTCGCAGTGTCGGCCAAACCTACAAGTCCGCCATTATTTATATTGGCGTGGAAAGGGTTTTGGACAGCATCTGCAATGACCGT
>WSTQ01000065.1:0-16442 GCA_019627725.1 Serendipita sp. 401 | reverse complement strand
CGTACAGCGGAGAGTGGAGCAATAGCAAAGGAATTAAGGAAAGAGTGTTGTCCTTGCGATGTGCCTTCCGTTCTGATGCGAATTAACCACATCCCCTCATCGGAGATCGTCCTAAAGCAGGCTTGTCGTTGAATTATGAGGCTGTCTGCTCATTCTTCCTAGAATCAGCTGCTAATATGTCGTGAGATGCTGCTCCCTCTTTGGTCGCCGGTCTTTATTGAGGGGAGCAGACGCCTCGCAACCGCATAGAGACAAAAAATGGAAGCCTAGACGAGTGTCCGAATGGACTGAAATTGTGACTGCATACGATACCTGATACAGGTGTCAGAGTCGTCAGTCTATCCATATGGGTACTGTCGTCCGGGAGATCGGATCAGGGGTTTCCAGCCGCCAGTCATCCGTGGTGGTTCATTGCGTCGAGAAAGAGAAAGCGTAGAATTGTTCAACAGGGCCGATCACCGGTCTGAACCGTGGATCAGCGACTTGGGCTATTTTGGACTTTATGACCTGGAGCCGACCGAAGAAAGGAACTCATGAAACGAAGAAGTAGTGTCCTTCGAAAACTTTAAA
This sequence comes from Serendipita sp. 401, assembly GCA_019627725.1. Classification (NCBI taxonomy): domain Eukaryota; kingdom Fungi; phylum Basidiomycota; class Agaricomycetes; order Sebacinales; family Serendipitaceae; genus Serendipita; species Serendipita sp. 401. The sequence continues at coordinate 15,872 of WSTQ01000065.1, read as the reverse complement.
CTCCTTCGCGCGTGGGATACCATTCAATTGAGGCTTATAGATCATTCACCCTGCACGCCTCTCTCTTCTACAACTCTGAATGGCGAACGATGAAACAATGGTCTAATTGTTTTGCACGAGGCAATTGGTCAGATTTTGTGAATAGAACACCTCAAACTGTCGAAAGTAAATTATTTGAGGCTCACTACCGTGAAAGCACCCGGGATCTACGCCCTGAGGATAATCCGCGACTGTTCCCCCTCTCCATCTACCTCTCATTCATCTCTTCCACTTAAGTTACTATAAATGTTCTCCTCACTAGCTGGCGAGGGCTTTGTCGCCTGCACCGCAGCAACCAACCTTCAGCACCCAATAAACAGAAATCCTTCTGACCGAGCGAGTTCGGCTTCGCTATACTTTCATACACGTCCTTTGATGTCCGTTCTAAAGCCAATGGCGAAGTGACTGACCTATCGGCATGGAAAGCGGGGTCAATGTCCGAATTTTTACCGCCCGTCGTCACCACCGTAATTCTTACAGGTACGCGCATTCGGAGAGGATACCCGAATGAGTATCAACCCCCGTCGCGAACCTCCTTTGTACTGCCTCGTACATAGTGCCGATCCATACGTCTGACAACCTGTCTGGAGCAGGGTTACTGTACTGATATTGAAACTCCAACATCCTCCTATCACGCGAAACGGTGTTATCATCAGATACTCCTCCCTCTTTCCCTCTACGACCAACCACTTATCTTTGCTGTTATTCAACATCCTGGCTAACACGTCAAGATTCAATCCTATCTGCTGAATGGATGTCATCTTCCTCTCCTCCAACAATCCGCTGTCCATCCAAGATCATATTGTTGCAACCCTCACCGCCAGTCCCAGTCCAGACCGTCCATAATGGCTATTTCGCGCCTCTCAAGCTACGATAAGACCATGTGAGTTTGTGTATGTGTGAAACGGTCGGGTTCCAGAGGAAATTGACCGAGATGACGGCTGTGCTGCTAGTCTTGAGAGAGAGAACACACTACACTCGGGCACAGCAGCCAGACACAAAGTGTATTTCCTCATCGAAAATACATGTTTGTCATAGGATTGTCAACCCGTTTGGCTATCCATCCTAGATACTGCAGGCCGGTATGCACTCTGATGCCTCTTTGGTCGCCAGCCTTGAGCGGAGGAGATAGAATTACAACAGGATTAGAGACGAAATTAGAGCTCTAGACCACAAGTGTCCGAATGGTCCGAACTAGACTGAAATCATAGCCGCATGCCGTGCAGTCCTTGTATTGAGAGAGGCGTAGGAGAAAGTTTCAACAGAGCCAAGCACCGGCATGAACCATATGGCAGACAACCGGACTATTTGAACTGAATCAGGAGTCAGTTCATGTAGCCCAGGAAAGAAAACTCGTCAGATGAAATGATGTCCTTCAAGACCTTCAAATTTCTTCGTACGTGAGAGGCCATTCAGATGGAATGTTTAGCCGGCGGAAAGGGAAATTGTGCGCCTCTTACTTTCGACAGCTCTGAAGAGTGAAAGGTGAATTGATAGTCTGGTTGATTTTCACGAGGTAATTAGTCCGATTATGTGAATAAAAAACACTCAAGCTGGCGAAACTAAATGAAATCGGTTATCCCTCCCTGGCGGATTAGATACTCCACCTCTCGTTTCGCCTCTTCCGCTCGGCTGCTATCTCTGTGATCCTTGATCACCCGAGGGAGGTTTTGTCGTTTGCGCCTCAGCAGCAACTTTTAGAACTTGATAAACGACAGAAAAGTCCTTCTGAGCGAGCGAGCTTTGCTTCGCCACGTTTTCATATACATCCTTTGCTGTCGTTCCTAGAATCAACGGTGACGTGACTGTCCTGGCCGCATGGAGAGCAAGGTTCATGTCCTAGATTGTATGCGTTTTTGCCGCCGTAAGTCTTACAGGCACACAGGCATTCAAAAAAAAAAAAAAACATGCTCGAACCACCCACCTTGAGCATCAACGCGGTCGCGAATCCTCCTTCATACTCCCTCGTACATGGTGCCGAACTGTTCGTTAACGCATCTGGAACAGGGTTATTGACTTCGGAGCTCCAGCATCGTCCTATCGCGTGAAACCGTGCTACTGTCAGATATATCTTTCTCTCTGGCTTCAAACACTTACCCGTGCTACTATTCAATACCCCGGCTAACACATCTGGCTTCAACCCCATCCGCTGACCGAGGAGCATCCCCTCTGCAACCGCAATCTGCTGCACACCCAAGATCATATTGTTGCAAATTTTCGCTGCCAGTCCCGATCCAGACGGACCACAGTGGATACTCCGCGCGCCCATCAACGTGAGGTAAGGCTGTGCGAGTGTGATGGATGGTTGTGGACCGCCGACCATAAAGGAGAGGGTACCCGCTCGCGCACCAGCAACACCTGGAATCGAGTGTTAATATTAGGTTTATTGATGCAGCTGACAGAATCGGGTCGAATAGAAATAGAAATCAAGCCTTTGGAGGAGAAACGTCGAGTGAAATGGATTTACCCCCAGAAACCGGTGCGTCCACCATCATCGCCCCAGCTTGTTCCACCTTTTGGGCTACATCCCGTGCAACGTCAATATCCAGCGTCGTCGAGTCGATAACCAGAGTCGGTTCTCCTTGCGCAAGTTTTGATAGAGCTGGTACGATTGCATTCGGCGCGTTGAGGTAGACGGACTGTGTGCAACCAGTAAGCATACCACGAAAGGAACAATTGTATCCGTTTTCAGCCTCGAATTAGCTATTGCTATCAGCTCACCTGGACTTGCGGCGATGATGGAAGCATCGTAACGACCGTTGAGGAGAGTGCTATAACTCTGCAAGGACGTGAGTCACGATTCGACCACCAAATGTGCTTATTCCCGACGAAGGAACAACACTCACTCCGATGGGTCCTTTGCAACTACCACCTCGTACTCTGGAAACTTTTCATGCATCTTTTTCACAATTGTCTGCATCGCATCCACATTCACGTCGCAGACGACAAACGCAGGCGGAAAATCGGCCTTGCTGTTGATCGTCGTCTTAGCATATGCTCCCATATTTCCTGCGCCGCTTCCACCGCTGTTTCCCGGACTGTCGACCGTTGTTGTTGTGCTGGTACCGCTCGCGCCACCAGTCTGGTGGGCGACGATGGATTTCGTGAACAGGTTTAGCGCCATTTCGAAGCCCATTCTACCGAGACCGATGAATCCTATTGTTGTCGACCTGTTGGCTCCTTTGGTCATAGTATGATACCTATGGTATCGTTGTGAACGCAGAAGTGGTTGAATAGAGCGCACGAGAGGTCGCATTGTTTTGGAGATGTCGTGGGTTAGAGACAAAGAGGACGGAGAAAAAGCCTCGTGGTTGTAGGTGTCCTTGAACTACTGGAATTATAGAGTATTTCGAATATTTGGTCCCCTATGAGTATACAGACAGCATAAGATTAGTATTTGATGAAGCGAATCGATCACTCACTTGGTGTACTCGAGCAGCCGTCACAAGTTCACAGAACAACACGAATTAGTTCAGTCAGGCGAGAACGAATGCAGCGAGAGAAGTATCGTTTCTGAAACCAAGATTACTCCGTTTTCTACGTAGTTCAAGAACAGGACGAGCGAGTTGGAGGTAGGTGTTTCTGTCAGGTGGTCGATTGGGCAGGTGGCGGAGTTCAAGTTCCTTCCGACGTGTACTTGCTTCGTCGTTCTCCGCCCACCACAGGCATCGAACCACCAATGGACAGTTAACATCCAACTATAACTTTTAAAGCTTCAAATATTGCCTTTAAGGTGGTAGCAGGCATGTTCGAAGTCGACATACGCAACATGGGAAATCAATCGAAATATGCAGGTCGTCTCGATGAGGAAAAATTGACCCTCAAATGGACTTCTCTAAGGTTTTACGACCTTCGAAGCATCCAGAGAGTCAATCGTATGCAGGCATTATCGGAGCCTACCCCTTTCAGATCAACCCACGTAACAGTCTTCCTGATTGAGATACTTATACGAACGGATATCCGGCACTTACTACCCGGATGGAGATAGCGTCCAATTGCATAGAAGCAATCGGAGTATAAAAAGTAACAGTCTGCCGACGCCCGCGGCTCTAATCGCATCACTCCATCCCATTTTATCTCAGATCATATCACTTCCGTCTCCTAGAGCAAGAAATATGGCCCATATTTGTGCAAACTGCGTCGAGGGTCACAGGCTTCCTGGCGAACCCAAAGGGACCTTACTCCCCCCATATTGCTCCCCTCGATGCTTATTTTATCTCCGGACATGGAACAACAGAAGTGCCTTCCTCTGCCTCGTTTACAAAAACGAAGAACGCTATCGTGATCATGACCGACATCTTTGGGCTTTCTATCCCGAACCTAATGGTGGTCGCCGATATGTTGGCCTCGCAACTAAACACGGATGTCTGGGTCCCTGATATCTTCAGAGGTGAGTCACTGGTATCATCATTTCGTAGTCCTGTCTCGTTGCTGACGACTTTCTGTTCTAAGGAAACATGCCCGTTAGGGAGGATGCAATCTCGGACCTGATATTCGATGAACCAGGACAGGCACTAAGCTGGTGGCAGACTGTCCGCAAATATATTGTGTACATGAGAGCCATGCCAGCACTGAAAAGCTTCCGACCTGACATTCAGGACCCATGGGCAATCGAGGTAGCTTGGCTTGAATCATAGCGCTACCATTTCCCTAATACATTGCCCTAGTTTTTGACGAATCTCCGAAGCGAGTACAAGTATGAAAAGATTAGTGTGGTAGGGTATTGCTGGGGCGGTGGAATCGCTGTTCGCTTGGCGACCAGACCCAAGCTGGTCAATAGTGTAATTGCAGTGCACCCAAGTGGGCAGTTCAAAGATGATATGATCAAGACGCAAGTCCCGATTGCGTTCTTCGTTCCAGAAGGTATGCATTGTTTATCTTCCCACCCAGATTCTTTTTCTAGCCTCGTGATTTTTTGATATCGCCGTGCAGAGGATCATCAATGGGACCCAGAAGCAGCGGCTTTGGTGCAGGAGGCATGGAAGCTTCAGGAAGATGCCCCAAAGCACCTTTTCAAGACTTACAAAGGTAAGCATCTCACCGTACTACGATATTGAGCGGGTTCCTTGATACAAGCTACACTGATGATGGGTTGATTTGCGTTTCATAGGCACGGTGCATGGGTTCGGCTCTCGTCCCAACCTTAGCATCCCACAAGTCAAGAAATCCTGGGAGCAACTTATGGGAGATATAGTTTCCTGGCTCAAGGAGACTATGTGACTTTATCGGCGCATAGTCCTGTTCCATTCTTGTTGATATACGCGACCACTGAAGGCAAATAAACCTCGAATACGATCCCCAACCTCAGACATCGGCTCCAAAACTATGCCGGAATGACTTGAAAATAATTTTACACTTCTCGGTGCTTCTTCACTCAGCAGATTGGAGATGTGAAGAATTAGAACTGATATCTTTAAAGTACATCGTAAGGGAAGACCATCGATCATCATTGGAATTCGTCAAAATATTGTAGTTCGCTCTATTCCTGAGAGTCAAGAATTGATGCTTGGCCCGTTGCTTTGCGGACCGAGTAAGCTTGGAGATCGTCAGCTTCAAACATTATTGTACTGAGCGCGGTGATGCCACTCACAGTTAAAGCCTTGATACGAGCACTGAACACGCGCAGGATCTCATCCTCATAAACATGAAGACAAGCCAACAGCGTGGTCCTTTGCGTTGGCGCAACCCAGAGCTATGTGAGCTAAACTGGGGTATGCTATCCTGTCGATGGTGATGATGCGTGTGACCGGTGTTCAAGTATACACTAGTGTATGTAGTAGTGAGTCATATGAAAAGAGATATGCATGAGAAACTGGGAGGCTAATATGCTACAATGTGAAACTGTCCGTTCGAACAACGTTGGACCTCACCATTTTGGTGGCGACGGCTGTATTGTAGACAACGCGATAGTAAGCAGCCATAATGCCACGAGAAATTGTGACTGTTCAACTTGGGCAATGTGGAAACCAAAGTTCGTCTTTCCATCTGAAGTTATCACTCCCCACTTAAGCAGTCATGACACATTTTATCCACCTTTTATCCTTCTTTTTCACCTGCTCTCATCTCCTCAACCAAAATCTGTGGTTGAAAACGCAAATATACAGTGGGGTCAGTGTACTGGCAGCGGCTATGCGCGGAACATGGGATCAATCGTGAAGGGATTCTGGAAGAATGGGCTACAGAAGGCGGAGATCGCAAGGACGTGTTCTTTTATCAAGCAGATGACGAGCATTATATACCCCGCGCAATCCTCGTTGATCTTGAGCCCAGAGTATGTTCTCCTCTTGTCCATCAAAGATTCGTCCCATGTGGACTAATGAAATTTCCTACTTCAATAGGTTATCAATACGATCCTCACATCCCCGTTTGCTAATTTGTACAATCCAGAAAATATATTTGTGTCTAAGGACGGCGGTGGAGCAGGGAACATCTGGGCTCAGGGATATGGTGCCGGTGAAAAAATATATGAAGAAGTGATGGAGATGGTAGACCGTGAGGCGGAAGGGAGCGACTCATTGGAGGTGCGGATCCCTAGAGCCTTGTTGTACCAACGAACAAACTAACCAGTAACCGTCAGGGGTTCATGCTTATGCATTCAATAGCGGGTGGAACTGGGTCTGGACTGGGCTCGTTTGTCCTTGAAAGGCTCAACGATAGGTTTCCCAAGAAGCTGATTCAAACGTACTCAGTCTTCCCGAATCATGCCGAACCAGACGTTGTGGTTCAGCCTTATAACTCCTTGTTGACGCTTCGACGTCTAGTCGATCATGCGGACTCTGTTGTCGTATTGGACAACAGCGCTTTGTCCAGAATTGCGGCCGACAGGCTACATCTACAAAACCCTAGCTTTGACCAGACAAATCAGTTGGTACGTACCGACTAACTAACGAACCTACTCCAGTAGAACTTACGGACAAAGAATCTAGGTGTCAACCGTGATCGCTGCTTCAACGCAAACATTGCGATACCCTAGTTACATGAACAACGATCTCGTTGGGATTGTAGCATCGCTCATTCCTACGCCCAGATGTCATTTCCTAATGACCTCCTATACCCCCTTCACGGGCGACCAAATAGATCAGGTGAGTCTCTCTCTCTCTCTATTATCTGCCAAAGGCAGTGAAAACGACTCGAAAAGGCCAAATCGACCCGAAAAACTACTGTCTTGGACGTGATGCGACGACTACTTCAGCCGAAGAACCGCATGGTTTCCACCACACCGAATAAGACAGCATGCTATATTAGTATCCTCAACATCATCCAGGGCAATGTCGATCCAACTGACGTAAGTTGGTTGGTTTACATCAAAAACGTTTGCTCTAAATTGACCCCCTGTTTACTTAGGTACACCAATCGTTACTCCGCATACGTGAACGACAATTAGCCAACTTTATACCTTGGGGCCCAGCGTCCATTCAAGTTGCACTCACTCGTAAATCTCCTTATATCCCTGCCAGCCACCGTGTTAGTGGGCTCATGTTAGCCAATCATACAAGTATCGCATCGGTATGTAGAAGTCGCTCCGTTATGTTGCATAGCTGATGGTTTGTTCAAGTTATTCAAGAGGATGCTCGATCAATACGATCGCTTAAGAAGACGAAATGCCTTTTTGGAGCAGTATAAAAAGGAAAAGATGTTCGAGAATGGCTATGAAGAGTTTGATGAAGCAAGGTCTGTGCGACGAGCATATCATTTATCCTGTGCATTAAACCACTGTAGGGCTACCGTCGAGGAGCTCCTGAGAGAGTATAAAGCTTGTGAGAGTCCTGACTACATCTCTTATGTGAGTGTTGGACAGTTCCTCTCAAGTACAGACTAACAATTATGTCAGGGTACGGGCGAAGGGGATGTTGCGTGACCATGGCTTTGGACTGTATTATCGTTATTCGAATCTTTCTCCTCCTTCTCAGATCGATTCAAAAATGTAATGGTGTAGATAATCGTTCAAGAGTCTCTATAACAACGATCTTGAAGAACACGGACTGTAAAGCTATCATATCGAGCCATTGAGAATCCTCCCACTTTAGAAATGTGACGGAAGGGAGCCACCAAACGTGCGCAATCACAGTGCGAGAAATGAGATTCTCTTACTGCTGGGAGGTAGTCGCACGCTTGGGCCCTCCCAATTTGGCTCCAATGTCGTTACCTGTTGGACATATATCAGTCATCTGAATTGTGACAAGACAAAAATAGCCAAACACTCACCACGCAGTTTGACTCCAAGGTGACGCTCGATTTTGGACAAAATCTGAGGATTCGCAGTCGCTCTGCCGCTTTCAATCTCTTGAAGGACAGATGGCTTTTCGTTGCATTTGGCGGCAAGATCGCGCTGAGACAACTGCAACGCCAAACGCGCCGCCTGCATAGCTCTGCCCACAGCCGGGTTCACTTTGGGAGGCGGAGCTACTTCATTCTCACGATCAATCTTGGCAATTCGCTGGTGGTCAGGGCCTGAATGAGCCAAAGCAAAATTTGGAGGATGGAGTCAGCACTCTGAGACGAGACATGGGACGGGGGGACGGTTAAGAGATTTACCTTGGTGAGCCTTGTTGATTCCACCAGTAGCGCGCCTATCGACGGCTACGACAGTGCCCTGACGACGTGCCTAGCAGGAGATGTGTGAGCAAAGACCTAGGATACTCCAAGGATTATTGACACATACAGCTACAAACGACTTCAGTGATGATATTAAACGATTAGAGGAGAACTACCCACCATTAAGAGCGGAGTTACTGGTGCTCGCAATGGCGGAAGGACGCTTGGCCTGACCGCGACTTCCGATTACGAGTTTTGAGTCCCACTCGACGTTAGACATAATTATTGGTGATTTTTAACACAACAAGGGAAGCAAAGTTCACGAGCCCGAAAGATTTTGGTGCGGTCTAAGTTGTTTTAGCATGCTGTGCCATGTCCAGTCGGGATTTTATTGGCAGACATTCTGAGTCATCTTAGGCGACAAGACAACGTACAAGACCAAGGAAAATGCCTATGATTAATCTAAAGTTTATCACACAGATGACCAGGACGGCCGAATGAGAATAGAAATACACAATAGCCAACGCCGGATCAACTTCCGAAGGCGAAGGCAGAACAACGATGGGAGGATAAGGTAGAATTGTGATGAAATGCAGAAAAACATGGTGGATCAGAAGCGTATCACGTTGTCCAAGATCCCGCATGTTGATGAATGGAGGGTTACCGATGTCTTCTACGATGCTCCCGATAGGGGCTATGAAAACCGATTCCCACTGGTGAATGTGATGGTATGGTTGGATGTGATGAAAACGTTGAAACTTGAAAGTGACCGTGCTGCGATGATATGCAATGAATATCCTTCGGATATCGTGTACTAACGTGATGGAAACATCGAAGAGTGATGATGGATGCTTGAGGTGGATCGAGGTCGACACCGATGCGAATGTGTAGATGAGCCTTAGCTCGAGACATAAAGCAGCGGCCGTATGGGTTTGCATTGTTCCAGCGGAATAAATTTAAGACCTATAGTAGGCCGTCGTGTTGAACGACGAAGCCAACAGAAGTCAAAACCAATGAGGGGAGCATGGTTGGTGCATATGGGTATCGAAATCGTCGTCTTTCTTTCTCGATTAACTGCTCGATCTCGTCCGCATTTTATGGACCTCTGTGAAACTTCGCCAATGCATTTCTCGTTTCTGCCTGCGTCCTTGCTCTCCTCGGCTTCGGCATGGGCATTATCTTGCGATCTCCGACTGAAGCAGTCCCTACATCAGAACCGCTATTGGGGGAGGGAGGACGCTTGACTCCTGCTCCAGCGCCAAAAATGTTTATGTTGCCAAGGGAAGCGGGAGGATTGAATGGACTAGCAGCAGGCGACGCTGTTTGACCAAATCCGGTTGTCACAGGAGATGGCAATGGCTGGGCTTGGCCAAACGGGCTCGCTGAGCTTCCAGCATTCTGTCCAAAGGAGAAAGGTGCGGTCGACCCAAATCCTGGCGGTGGTTGTGAAAATGGATTGGCCGAAGTGGGAGTCTGCTGCCCAAAACCTGTTCCCCCTGACCCAAACGTTAAAGCAGGCGGAGCTGAAGACTCCTTCGTGAAGCCAGTGCCTCCAAACACCGAGCTATTCTGCGAGCCCGAGGAGTTATTGGAGGACCCGAAGGGCCCAAGGTTGGATGCAGTAGAAGATCCAAAGCCATTTGTATTGCCAAAGCCGAATTGACCTGCGCCAGGGTTCGGGGCATTTGAACTAGTTCCTCCTCCCCCACGAATAGGACTAGAGTCCATGCTGTCTAATTCCAGCTTATTCTGAAGCGGCGTCGTGGGGCCACTGGGGAAGACGAGTCCAGTTCCGCCTGCTGCAGGGCCAGGTGCACTTGTAGTGGGAAAGCTTCCAAACGAGAAGCTACCAGTGGCCGGGGCGCTGAGAGGAGGTGGTGCCTGACCAAATGTAAACGGGTTGCTCTGTTCTTTGGGTTTCGGCGTTGTATTCACGGGGTTCGGCCCAAACGAAAACGAAGGTGGTGCGGTCGTAGGGCCCTGTGAATCACCAAAGACAAAGGGCTTCGAAGCGATTGGAGTGGTTTGGAATGGGTTGTTCGCACCTCCACCGAACGAGAAGCTAAAAGCATTCGAATTTTGGGCGGGTGTACTGGAAGAAGTGGTCGAAACCGTTGTGGATGGAGCTGATGTACCAAACGGAACCGCAGGGGTTTTGCTAATGGGAGTTGGAGCACCAAAAGAAAATGGCGGTGCCGATGGAGTAGCGGCTGGCGTGGTAGATTGTCCTTGACTAAAAGGAAATCCTGTGGGAGCAGGCGTGGCGGCGGGGGTAGTTGAAACCGGGTTGAACGTGAATCCAGGACCCCTCGTTGGAGTCTTTAGATCCGTTCCATCTAATGCCTTGATGGGGCTCGAGGATTCGGACCCAAAAGAGAATGGACTGGATTGCGGGGTCGTGGTCATCCCTAGAGACAGTGATGCCGGGGTGGTGCTCGCTACATTACTCGGTGCGGATGGTGTAGCTGGAACGACAGATGGCGGAGTACTGGTGGACTTTGGTGGTCCAAAGGAGAAGAGAGGAGCATCCTTTCTGGGCTCAATCAAAGATGCGCTCGGTACAGCTGAGGGAGCAGTGACCGCGGCAAGATTTCCAAAAGAGAAAGATGTACCTGAGGGTTTGGGGGTCTCCAATGAGGAACCAATAATGCCCTGTGCGGCCCCAAGATCCAGGGACTTAGGTACGTCTGGTCGCGTTGCAGAAAGGGCACCAAACAGTGGCACTTTCGGAGCCCCCTTTTCGGCGGGTTTGGGAGGAGCAAAGAAAGTAGGGGCTGAACCCACTTTTACATCTATCGAAGAATCCGGTACTGCCATCGAAGGAGTTGTCGTCGAGGTTTCTGCTTGCGGTTTCGTGGACGATATGTTGCCAAATGAGAAGGGTAGAGGATTAATGACAGGCTTAGAAGTGGGAACTGAGGGTGCCAAGAAGTCGAACCCTCCGTTGCTTGCGGGTGCAGCCATCTTTGCTTCCGGCTTTGCATTTGGAGGAACGAAGAAACTTGGCAGCTTGGGAGGCACTGGCGCCACGCCACTGGCACTTTCCTTGGGCTTTGGTTGTGAAGGAGCAAAGGAAAATGTCGGCGTTGGGCCCGGTGCTTCCGGGTTAACGGTCGGAGGTTTCTTCTCTCCGATATTAGCAACTGGCGGTGTCCCCGTTTCCATGGGCTTGGGTTCCTCCGGCGATTTTGAGGATTGCGTATCACCCAGTGGAGTCATGCTGAATGCAGTTCGCATCGAGGACTGTGTGGGAGTAGTAGAAGCCATCTCGACGTTCGAATCAAGATCTACAGCAGACTCCTTCACCGGGCTGATATTCATAGGCTAATAAAATATTAGTCAACGACACGACAACATGGTGAAGTAACTAACCTCTGAAGCAAGCATGTCTTCTGCACGTTCAGGCTTTGTCGGGATTACAAGAGGGGGGGATTTCATGCGTGATGCGTGTGCAGCCCGCTGTTCTTCTTCCTCTTCGTCCGGGGGTACTGAGAATCGCCCACTGGTGATGACCTTCTGTAATCGAGAATTGCTTTTAGGATCAAAGCGATGAACGACTTGTGACGCTGGAATCCTTGTTCGCTCAGAATCAGTCGAGGAGACAGCAATCGAGCCAGTATGATTCGTTTTTTCTCTGCCCACACGCAGTTGGGATCGACCAACTGTACTGTTGGAGTCACTTGAGAGTACGCTCATACGGGATTTCTGGCTCTTCTCAATGATTGCATTGGTCCTCTCCTGTTGGTCCTCTACGTCCATCATTGAGGTCCCTCGGTCCGTTATTTCTTCGTCCGGCTTGACTGCTTCCACCCGAACCTCCTCATCCTTTTCACGCTTGATCTCCAAGAGCTCTTTCTCCTCTTCTCTACGTTTATCAAGTATTTTCTTTGTTCGCGATTGGTGGTTTTCCCGAGATGGGATATAAGGACTTGAGGCAGCCTTTTCGTGCTTCGGCTTCTCAGAGTTATCGGCTTTGCTGTGGGATCGTACGCTTGCCGCGTCTGATCCCTTACTGAAGCCTGTGGCGGATGAACCTTGGGAAGGAAGTGGAACTTTGACCGTCTGTGGCATATACGGGTGAGTGAAAGATTGAGAGCGATTCAGCGGGGTAGAAGCTCCAATCCCCTTAAGCGCTCGCTGAGCAAATCCTTCCAAGGGTTTACCTCCCAAACGTTTAGGTGGTGCGGGCGGAGGGCTCCCCACAGAAGAGCTCGCCGGTGAAGTAACGGAACCATCCTTTGGCGTCGGAGTCTTTCGATCATTATCCGGAGAGGAAGTGCCAGATGAAGTTGTCACAGCAGCGGAGACAAGCGAGATTGTCCTGCCTCTCCCAAGCGACCCCTAAAATAGAGCAAAATGAGCAAAGTTCACGATTAAAAAATAATATGAATGCTTCAACGTACATCGCCTAGCCGATGAGTTTGCAGCGAACCGTTGCGCCCAGCCCAGGGAGCGCTGACTGCGTGTCTCTCGATGACAGGCTTCGAGCCAGGAGGAGATTTCGGAGGGCTAGAACCAAGAGCCGTAGACGCTCTCCTGTGGAATGGCTGCCTCATAGGACCAAATGTCGCACCTCCCAGTGTGGCGCCCATGCGATCGTCATTCATAGGACCGCTTGGGGATGTCGATTTCGTCGGAAATGAAATAGATTCTAATGGAGCAAGTGGGCTGTTCACGTTGAACACTTTTTGAGCTACACCGGCAGGGCGCATGGTGAGTTGTGGGCGACCAGCGATAGGCGTAACAGCTGCTGATGGACTTTGCAGCTGTATACGGTTCATAGCAAAGGAAAGACCCATGGAGGGGGCCCGGGAAAGTCCTGTCCTGGTACTGGTGACGCTTTGTGCGTCTGATTGCCCATACGTCGCGGGAGTAGTAATAGGTCCCAGACGTTTTACAGCATCTACAGTCTATATAATTGTGAGCACCTATCAGTATAAAGGAGAAACCGATTTTTTACAAGTTTTTTTACAGACTCTGCAGGCTGTGCGGAGGAGACTGGCAATCGCGGAGGAATATTAAGGGACTTGGGGGCACCTAGAGGTTCAGAACGCTTGAATCGTTTCTGAGGACTCTCATCATCGGTGGTCAGCTGTACAGGCGACCGCCTGCGCTTGAATTCGGGCCGTGAAGTAGAGCTATCCTCACTTGACCCAAACATAGAACGTCGCAGTTTCCCTAGGTTCCCAAGGAGATCCCATTTAATGGTTCCAGAGGGTTGTTGGGGTTGTGCTTGGGCCGCCATCGCGTAGAGCCAAACGATGGCGGGGTCCAAAAGCAATTTGAGATGGTAACCCTCAAGCCCACAGGTACGGACGATTCTGCAAATTTGTTATAAAATACTAAAAACTTGTTAGTCAGTTTTTTTGTCTTCTTCCCGCTGTTTGCTGCAGCTGCTTGGTCTATAATTGGCCAACTCATCTCCTCGGGGGCACACAAGGCAATCACCCAACCGGATGATTGTCCTTTCCCTCCGAAATATCTATCTGCATCACAGATTAGACATACGGGTATCTCTGCCATCGACCAAGCAGCATGCCTCGGCGTCGAACTTACCAAAGTCGCATTATTTCGGGACCTACAGCCATTCACCGTCTACTTTCTGTCTTCACTATCGTCGGTATTCATGGTGATCAATATCGAGGGGTTAAGAGAAGACGGTCCGTCGACTTGGTTCCCTGCGTTGGTGACGAGTTTTTCGATGATGTCCGCCGCGGGGATTGTTGTCCCTTTAGCATGGTTATTCATCTTTGCTCTTCGCAGGAGAGAATCCATGGAGCCTCTAACACGGCCTACTGCCGAGGGGTTATTCCTATCCCTCATATTGGGCTATCTCCTACCACTGGCAGTTATGATTTCCACCACGGACGAATATGCTATATTGAGTTGGGCATTTTCCGGTATCTTTATGGTTATAATACAACGATTATGGGCCTCTATTCGTCCTCCTACAGGTCAAGCAGGCTTCTTCACCACGCAACTTGGGCTCCTCACAACTCTACTCATCTCCTCCTTCATCCACCTCACAATGATGTTCAATTACGCCCCCAAAATAACCGGAGAGAGCCTACTGCAATGGCTCCCTACTTGGACGACGGGGAACCCAAAATATCTGACGACGGAAGCCATAGTACTCCAATTTCTTCAGTGGGATTTCCTCTTCACGTTCGTCGCAAGTATCTTTGCTGGGGTATTTATACCGACTCATGGCCTGAGCTGTTGCTGTACGCTATGGCCACTCCTATGGTTCTTCTAGCTTTGGGACCAGGAGCGGTTGTATCTGCCATGTGGATGTGGCGCGAATGGAAGCTCACCATGTTGAAGCAGGTTCAAACGGACGGTCTGCAAACGAATGAGAAAAAAGACCAGTGATGAACAGGTCAGGCGCTTATGCGAGAATAATTTTGATAGGGATTGTATATATTGTGAATAATCAACTCTTCCTTTTTTAATTGTTGGGACTAAAGTCTACATTGACTTCCTATCAAAGGTGTCAATCCAAATAATAATCAATCAAACTATCGGCTGCCATAGATGCTCCGGTCGTACGGCACATCGCGATACCTAACCCGACCTCTTCTGGGTCCCCAGAAATTGAATCCCCATGATAGGGACAGGGCTGAGATCTCCGTACACCTGACGAAAGAGAACTCCTCCTCAATGGTGTCCCCTTTCTCGAACGTTTCCCTTTCATACTGGAGCTACAATGGCGTATATTCGAGAAGGATAACGAACGGCTCCTGAACAACGCCATCTCACATGCCCAAGTACCCGCTTCCGGCATCAAGTCCTCCCACATCCCCTCTAATGCCCTTTTGACCTCTGAGTGAATGACCCTATGAGAGCTAGAACGGCGAATGGGGGCATCGCCGAGCACCGGCTTTCGATTTATTGCTGCCGAAAGTCGGCGATATTTGCCTACAGACGGAAGGAGCCCATCCACTTCACGGAGAATAGGGGTTCCTCGGAAAGGACTGGTGCAAGCATCGGTATATGCCTCGCCCTTCCACACATTAGGTTTGGTACCTATTGAGTCATCTTGCTCGGATTCTGAGTATTGAATGACTGGGGTCTTGACGACTTTGACCTTCCACCTACCCCTCTGCGAGCGATTCAAGCATTCTGCTCCGGACGGTACTGGTGAAAATTCTCTCTCCAAATCTCGCCACAGCATTTCGGCTCTGTCGAGCTCTGCACCTTCCTCTTCTTCCCATTGGACCAAACATTCGTAGTCTTGAGAGGCAGAAAGCAGGAGCGGGAGAGTATGAATAGTTCCAGGTTCATCGTAGACACAATAC
>WSTQ01000064.1:0-45384 GCA_019627725.1 Serendipita sp. 401 | reverse complement strand
CTCATTCGCCGAGTTCGCGTTGGGTGCCTCTCCTTCTCCTTCTTCATCGGATACTCCATCTGGCCTCGTTGGGCGGTAATATACAGTAGAAATATACTAAGAAGAGAAAAGCAAAGGTGAGGAAACATCCAACTGTGATAGCGCCAGAATACTCACCTTGGCTTTGTATCTTGTTGTTGTAGCTACAGCTAAAACCCCATTCCGAATCGCGCTTGTCGCGAGATGGTTGACAACCGAATGAGAAGGAAGCGGTAACACCGAATTATCGTCACCAATAGGACTTCCAATCCCAGCTCCCAACCCACTCATCCCTCCACCCTCATTTACGATCAAACCTCCGTATACGCCGACATCGGCGCTACTAGACCCTCTTCGTTTATCACTCCGCACGTTTGGTCCATTCCGATCACCACTACCACTGCTACCGCCACTATCTCTCCTCTTTCGACCACTGGGATCGCCTTCGGCACCGGGACTAAGCCCGGTCATCGGAGAGGGCCAGGTGCCCTGACTAGGGTGCGTAGTTCGTCCTCGCGGATTGTCCCCTCCTACCACCGAACCCGAACGTCCTTCGCGCGTCGTGGTGGCACCTCCCGGACGCGTGTTCAAAATCACTTTATCGAGATGACGAGGGAGTTGAGGTGGGACAGGAAGGATCCGTCGTGGCGGACGACCACCACCGTGTTGTGACGATTGCACCGAATTTCTTCGATATTTCTCCTCTTGTTCTTCTAGCTGGGCGGCTGTCTCAAGGTAGGACGGTGGGATATTCGTCCATGCACCTTGCTCTATGATAAAATAGACGTCAGATTAGAGTAAATTCGAGGAAAAGTTCGTTAGGATAGTAAATAAAGTAGTATATACCTTGATCTTCTTCGTCTTCTGTACCAACGCCCCACCAGTCCTTTCCCCATTCCTTGATCTCGGGTCCCTTTGTCCGTACGTCGATATAGTTTACGAGTCTTCCATTGTTATCGGTCGCAAGAGGTAAAGCATCGGACGTCTTCCAAACACCATCCACAAGGAACTTGAGGTGATACGCGGCGGGAGCAACTAGCACCGTTGTGGACCACATTCGCTTCGAATCTCTAAATTGTACCATAAGAAAGGGAGAAACATATGATTAGCGATTTTCTCTCCTGTGCTTGTCTCGTTGAGCTCGGGACTCACTCATAGTCAAGTTCAGTCTTGATATCCCAAGTGGCTTCGTATGTCCCACAGACGGAGACGCTCTCTGCCTGGCCAGGATATAATATCTGCACCTGGACTTTCGGAGCTTGCGTCGGGGCTAACACATTGACGATGCCATCATGATTGGTAGGCACGCCCGAGAATAGATGCGATCGGACAATCTTGTCTTCATAAGGTCCCTTGTGTTTTCTACTTGGCACTTTTCTCTCTTTTCGGCCGAACGATGCGTTGGAACTGGTTTTGCTGGTAGGTGCGAGTGGAGGTGGGGGAGGAACGACTAAAGATGAAGGGCCAGCGCCCAGTTCAGCATCAGATACGACACGACCGTGAGCTTGTTGACCTGCTTGACCTTGTCCAGCCTGATCGGCTGGAGTGGAACCAGCAGCAGAAGGGATTGGGATGGGTGCAGGCGGAAGGTGAGATGGGATTCTCTGAGGAGCTGGGTTGATGCCCAGATTGAGATCTGGTAACTCGATCAGCGATTTCTTCTTCTGCTTCATTGGCCGTCCTGGCCCAACAGAGCCACCGCCAGCCGTGTTCATGTTCGAGTTGTTCGTGGATCCGGTGGAATTGGTGGCCCCAGGACCAGCCGTAGATGTTCTTGTAGCTGGAGATGGTCGACGGGGTGATTGAGATTGGCTCGGACGACGATGACCACCCGCATTTAAACTGCTTCCACCAGTCGCTGCTCCATGAGCTGCCTGACCATTTGGATGCGATGCAGAGTTCCCCATATCTTGTCGTTATGAATATTTGCTAGGTATTCGCAAGTCGTGAAGCGAGTGCTTGTCGTTAAAAGAGGGAGGAGAAGGAGTCCAAGGAGAAACGGGCCAAATGCAGTGGCTGCCGCAATCATCGCTCGGCAGCCAATGGCTTGGCTAGTTTTGTGATCTCTTAACCCTTTTTTTCACATATTCTTTTAGCATTTACCTATGGCTAAAGTATGAGCAGCATCTAACCAGAAAGCCTCGCCACCGCTTTCAAAAGTGAAGGGCAATGATTATGTAATCAAGTGATAGGCTGCCACTTGCTGAGTCTAATCGTTGTCTTTAACGCCGGGAGACATTCACATCCTCCTGAATGACGGCTTAGATGACGCTTTTGGTGAGCTAGTTGTAGAGGGTATCGGAGAAAAGGGAACCAGAGTGATCAATTCGGCAATCGATATCGAGCGAAGCAGCTGCAAGGACTGCCTTTTCGATTGTAAGCTGACTACCGCCGAGAAAGAGGTCAATGTGGAGTAAAGGGAACAAATGGAAACGATCGCAGCTCATATTCTTTAGATCAGAGGGTTCTTTGAGTGAGCTTGCCCGACTCTTAAACCAGAACACTGGCTATCAGACGTGACAGCTACTATTTTATGCCTCCAAACCGGATCCAACATGTACTTCCACTGCCTTTGATGGATAAAGATGCTTCCTGTGCTCCTAATGCACAAGTTGTGGCGCCTCTAACGGACAAACTGACACAAATGCCCCAATTCTAGAGAAGCGAATCTATCATTCCATGATATCAGCAGAGGAAACTCCCAATAGTATCGTTGTAGGTGGTTCAACAAGACATCACCCTTGTCACCTAGCGAAAATGGTGGGCGACAAGTGGCTATGAAAGCTTTCTCCTTGCACTGTCCAGTATCCAAAGCAAAGGAACCAATACACGACTTTAAATAAGGGTCAATTTCCAGCAATACGATGTCCGTTGGATTCAAACATTCCAGCAGTCTGACTGGCCTGACCTTTACCTGCACAGTGATTGGTGCTTCCGCCTTCTTCGCCAGCTCGCGTACATTGGGCATCTTCAAACCATGGGAAACCGTCAAAAACCGTCAAAAGAGCATTAGAGATCACCAATATCCATAGGATCATCTTCTATTCGGTCTATTTGTCTCCTCATCCTAGTTGAACCGCAGTAAACGAGACAACTAGCTCGAATACCTCGTCCATCACTATTGGATACATCTTAGATTCATTTCAAGAGGACTTACGCTACAGTTTTTCTGCCTATTATCACTCAGCCTGGAGACGAACATTGAATGGCCTCTCTGGTTTGCAGAGCATGATTCGTCAATCAACCCTCCTAGGTACTTTGAACAATAATTGCATGCATATCTGCCTTGAGGACTCACGGGCTCCTTAAAGAGTTATCACTGCATTGGAGCGCGACACCCCAATCAACAACGTTCGGGTAGTCTATCCAATCAATAACAGTTGGGACCATATGGAAACCTTTGCATATACACTGTGATTAGGAGGGACTCACTCGGGTCGCAATGCCGGGTCCAAAAGTGAAACGACATCTGATAGAGAAAGGTCGCATCACACTTGCTCTCTCGAAAAGCTTCTTTTCGGTTCACCCAGTCACCTATTCCGTAAGGTGGCATTCAAACCCTAGCGCACCGGATTAGTCCTCATTGGTCTCCGTCTTTGAACCGTTTTTCCGGTAATCGACAACTCTTATCATTAGAATTTCTCCACTCATCTTATTTTAGAACGAACCCCCAATCAAGTACTTGACCGTGGTACTTTTTGCAAGTACTGCTCCGGTCTCGTCCCTTTCTTCCTTTTGAACCGAGGCGAAGGGCAAATGACGGCACGTTCGGGTGTTTGGACCGTAGTTATCGAGGGCCCCGGCTAATACAGCTCGCATCACACCATGCCACCGATTATCTGATAACGACTATCAGATGATCTATCGCGCTGTCAACAACAGCAGCGAAGGTCGCACCGACACTTCCAGACTCGGGCAGAACGCTTCAAAGCGCCTCATCAAAGATATCTACAACTGATATCTCGTTTTTATATTGTGATCGAGGTATGGTTCGTGCTGGCATCAACAGCTCTTGGCCACCTAGACCCATGCGTGTCCTGTTAGCGATCAAGGTTCTGTGTATCCTCAGTTCGGCGCTGAGGTGACAAAACCTTGACATAAGCCCCCGTCTTATTCTTCCAACCGCGGAGTTTCGCAATCACGGGGCGTGACATTATCCGAGGAAAAAGGGCACCGTTGTGGCTTGCAGGCAGGCATTTCCAGAACCGTTATTGCCTTGTGTTGCAGGTCTAGCCCCACATAAATTTGCGACGAATGCAACCTCTAGACCCGGTGATGCGGATAATCGGATGTTGACGGCTCCGCGGTTGCCCATATCTCAGTTCAAATCCACTCAACGTCCACACGGTCGTGATTTAGCTTTCTATAGCTGTCCCATCACCTCCAAATCAACTGATCTCAGCCGAATTATCAGGAGAATCACCTAAACCCGCTTCTGCGAAGGGTTATAACCAGCGCAGTTGGGACCCTTTCTCCCCTCCCCTCCCCCTTTCGCTGCTCTTGCCAGCTACCCCATCCCATTCGTCCTTTGTATCCCCCTAGTTACCTTCTCTGAATCTTCTCGTTTGTTCAGAGGACATGTCAAGCTCACAGGGAGGATCAGGCCATGGCAACTCATCTACTTCTGCCATGGGGAATGTCACCACCACCAACAACGCCGCTCGTCCTGTGAACCCATACCGGGCATACATACGATGGCAGCGGGTTGCATACCCAAAGCAGCTCTGGGACCTTGTGGCTTCGGCGATCGTCTTCCTCATTATCTGCAATATTATTCATCTCTGGCGCATGCGATCACGAAAGCAGGCCCTCATGCGTGCTCGAGGGACACAGCAGATGGTGGCGGGTGATTCAGAGGCAAATGCTGACAAGACGAATTCTACGCCCGTTAGATCGAAAGGAAAAAGGTTGCGAGGTGCCGTAGATGCCGCCTTTAGGATTTTCGCCTTCCGTCGGTCCATCCCACTAGATCGTCATTACTCGTTCTCGTTGACAGAGGTCTTTTTCACTGTCGGGTATCTTGCCGCGGTGTTGATTTGGAGCTTCGTTCACTGTATGTGCGCCGATTAAAGCTTTACTATTGGTTGCTTACCGTATTTCCTTTCATTTCCTGTATGTAGCACATGGGGGCCAGAGGGTACAGTATCTTCCCATTTGTGTATATCTTCATTCCCTCACCCTTATTATTAGCAATTTTGGGGCGAGAGAACGGGTGCGATTGCCTCTCGTCAGGCGCCTCTCCTAACCCTTTTGGCTGGGAAGAACAATCTCGTCACATGTATGTGCTCCCTTTTCTCGAGTTATTATTGGCCGCTGAATCGCGAATCAGTGGTCACTGGTATCAGTTATGAGAAGGTATGTTTACCGAGATCGTCGAATGTCTCTTCTAAACCATGATAGGTCAATATCATGCATAGAGCTGTTGGTCGGACGCTCTTTCTGGCAGCATTGTTCCATAGTTTCGAAAAGTACGAGTACGTATTGTTCACTAAATAAAACACCGTCCCACGCTCAATGTTTGAGCAGTATGCCAAAGAGAGTACTCGCCTTTCCACAAATCTACACCGGCGTGATTGCCACGGTCGCCTGGACAGTAATTATTCTCACCTCGTTCAGAACTATCAGGAATCAAGCGTTCGAGTTCTTTCTTGTTGTCCATATCCTCAGTGTCGTGTAAGCACAATACGGTCTGCTGGGAATCGAGGGTTTTAATCGTCATATAGGGCCTATCTCGTCTCGATGTATTTTCACTGGAAAAAGTATGTATCCTTAACAGAGTATTCCAGGGCCCGAACTGATGCTCAACTGTAGGGATGCCATGTATCTTTATCTGTTCATTGGCTTCTGGATGCTCGATCGAGTGGTTCGGGGCATACGCCTTTTGTTTATCAACCGCGGCAAACCTCAGCCTCGCAGGGCAATCGTTGAACACGTTTCTGAGGACTGCATTCGTCTTGTCCTCCCAAATCGGCATATGACATGGAAAGCAGGTCAACACGTCTTTCTCACTCTTCCCGGTGTCTCCATTCTTCCCTTCGAATCGCATCCTATGACCATTGCCAATATCCCGGAAAGAGATGAACAAGGTGCTCGTAAGCCCACCGACCTCGTGTTTTATATCCGTGCTATGGACGGGTTCACACGTAGATTACAACAATATGGCTCGAGACATCACGGTGAACTAGTTATAGCCCTAGCTGATGGTCCATACGGAAAGCCGCCACCGGTGAACACATTCACTACTGTAATCCTTGTCGCTGGTACGTCGGTCTCATTTTGGGTTTGCTATGATGCTTACGTTGCGGTAGGAGGATCCGGTATTGCCTCTACATTGCCCCTCCTCCTGGATATCGTGGAGTAAGTATTTCTCCTTATACTCATTCTTCGCTTTAATTTCTCCCAGAACCTCGCGACGAAAGAAATCCCCGGTTCTGAGAGTGTTGTTTGTTTGGAGCGTAAAGCGACGAGGTAAGCACCTGGGCACGATACATCACTGGTTTATTAATGGTTAAATATCTAGGGGACCTCAACTGGGCCATTGAGAAGATTGAGGCTACACATAAGGAGGCCATCGGCCTCATCGACATCGAATTATGCATCCATGTTTCTCGTCCGGACGATAACCTCCCATCTTTGGCTAAATTGGAAGAGTTGGAGGATCCTGTTTCCCCAACATCTCCAGACAAAAAACGCTCTTCGGAGGTAGTGCTTGAGAAACCTTCTTCGGATAATAGCCCGTCTACGCCAACAGAGTCACAACTCAAGGTCACCATCGGACGTCCAGACATTCCGCGCCTCTTGTCTGACGAGATTCAATCTTCCAAGGGACCAGTCGCTGTCGTAGGTTAGTAAAGTTTCTCGAGAACTCCCCCCCGTTAAATGGAAACCTGATCACTGGCTTTTTTCTTCCCTATTCTGTTGTGAATGCAGGTTGTGGTCCTTCCCATATGACACAGGCCATTCGCACCTCGTTATGTTCCGGACCCGCTGGCCCATCCGCGATCCTCAAAGGTGGTGCGGAGGTCTCCATGTTTATTGAAAGCTTTGGGGCGGTGAGACCTGGAGAGAAGTCCCGGAAATAAAGAAGTGTTTCCGCATAGAGGAAAACTCTTAACACACGAAATTAGATGAAGAATATGTGATTCACCAAGGAAATAAACGAAGTTCTCCAACAATCATTGGGTCATCGATAGTAAAGGTTTAAGAACATGATCGCATAGAAAATCGATCGATTCATATTTGAAATGGATTCGTCCATATAAAAATAACAAATACTAGGGACCTCCGCCACTTCGTATAGATATCACCATAATGAGCCATACAAAGGGGAATCACTTGTCGTTCATTCTGTTTTTTTTCCCTACAAATCTGTCCGTTTCAGAATTATTTTTTACTCGTCATCGTCGCCATCACCAGAATCAATGACGCGCATTTCAGCATCCTTGGCTTCCGTCTTATCAATGGCATCGCCGACGTACACCGGGAATCTATCATGCAAAGAAATATGAGTACTTAAAGTTCACTATAGATACCCCGAGACGTACCGTGGAGTGCCGCTCTTCGACAACTCTTGAAACTTGTACACGACGATCGAACCAATTTGGGGGGGTTTCCTTCGTTGAGCATCAGAAAAGCCGGTTCCAATCCTGAAGTGCTTTCCGCAAGCCATTTCGACTTCGATGGCGCCCATAACTGCCGCATTCTTCCCAGATCCTTTATGGTGTGCGACCACTTTTGCTTCTGCGTCGTAAAACGTTTTGACCTTGAGGAGTGTAGAAGACCTCTTGGGTTCATAGCGGCTGTAATGCGTGGTGTTGCGTCAAAAAAAAAAAAGAAAAACGATGCCTAGAAGTACCACTTACGACAAAGGTTGTCGAAGCATTAAACCTTCGGCTCCTTTCTTTTGCAACTCTTGCAACTTATCCAACACGTGATCCTTGCCCGTGCATTTGACATGTTCCACCAAGATCACGTTTGGGTAGGTTGGAGAGTCGGAATCGCCAAAGATCTTCTTTAGGAAAGCGAGACGTTCCTCGAATGGTTTATTACCCATGAAAGGAGCATCAAAGACCTAGTTTCAAAGTTTCAGTCTGTGGAATGTCTATGACAACTCGAGAAACTCACGTAGTACTTGACTTCGGGCCAACGGTTGGAGGCACCGGATCGGACGATTGATACGGTATCTTGGAATTTATTACGACCGGTGAAAAGCTTTCGATTTCGTCAGTTTTTGGGTACGATGAACGAAGAAGGTTTTTCCTACCTCTCCATCGAGAGTCGCATTACTGGGCAACTTAGATCCTAAAGCCAGTAAGTACTTCTACTTATGGCGGTATCTGCAGATATAGAACTTACTCCACTGAGCCGAAAAGTCGTCGGGAGCAAAGAATTTGTTCCCGAGTCGGCTATAGAAGCCCTGGCCATTGAAGAATGCACTATACTCCATGAGTTGGAATTATTCGACCTTTTTTAAGAATGACATACCGAACTCCATCCAACTTTTCGGAAATCCAATAGCCAGTAGGATCACATCCCTTTTCCTCGGTCCAGGTCTGGGCCAGAAGGACATTGACAGTGATGTTGGAAGGTCCCGAAGATGTAGGTGCACTTGCTCCAGGCGATCGCTTTGCCTTCTTCTTAGGCGATGTGTCCTTCACATCGTCATCCTCGTCGGAGGACACGCTCAGAGAACGGGCTCGTTTCTTCGTCTTTTCGGCGTCAGCTTGATCATTACTAGTGGAAGCGGATGCAGAGTTTGCATTCGCATTCTTGGATCCAGCCGACGACAAAAGACGGGCGTCTTCGTACTGGTAACCAAAGAGTTCCTTGAGGTGTTTGCAACTCCTCACGCTGACGGGAGTGTTCTTCTGGTAAACCCAAGCCTATTTCCTCACATGTGAGCTTCCTGTGCTATCATTCTCATTCTCATGGCACAACTCACGTAGCAATTGCAAGTGTAGTGGTCACCAGTCCGCTACAAGGTTAGCCTCGTAAGTACTTGTATCCTCGCTCGAATCATAGTCTTACTTTGATTTTCCAAACGAGGTCTCTGTAGAACACATGACAGATGAGAGTTTCAGCAAGGCAAGGCAACGCAACGTTGCCACAACCAGCAAACAGACTTACGACGTATGGGAACTCATCTTGCACTCTTCATTGTCGTCTAGGATAACTTTTGGTTTAACACCAGAGAATTTGAGGCAGACTTCCATGATCGATGAGGTGATTGTTGTGGAATTGTTTAAGGTTGCTACTGTCGAGGCGCACCTTCCTTTTATAACCGGGCGGGCGGCGGTGCACTGCAGGGGCGGCGTCGGGAAGGCGCTGATGCCTCATATGGCAATGCGCAACGCCGGCGTGACTCGGTGTGCAAATGACTCGACAATGTGACTAGATTAGCAGTCTCCCTGGTTGGTTTAGTTTTAGCATTTGACCTTCTGTGCTTTTGGATATTGCCACAGGTCAAGGCGACACACCAGCTTCAGTGTGAGGCTGGGGGCCGTAAGAGCTCGCTTTCGCTTCGCTCTTTCCACCAATTGATACAGGCTGTCCATAAATCCAAGAAAGCAGCCGATAAGAGATCCATTAAATTCACGATGACGGACGCTAGATTATCAGATAAGGAACTCGCTGCTCTCAACGCAGCAGCCGTCACCCGCAAGTACGAAATCCATCCCAGACTGGGTAAGCTTTCCGTTCGACCTCCAGAAAACAATAATCAAAGTCGTTCGTATAGACTATAGGACCGTGTCAGCTATCAATGGGTACGTCGATGCACGATTGACGTAGGCAACTCGACTCCTAACGTGGCTTGTTTAGGCCTCTTGTCGTATTGGACAACGTCAAGGCATGATTCGAGCTCAATAACATCTAAACCTATCGATATACTGACTTTGAGTCGCCCAGTTTCCGTCCTACAACGAGATCGTCCAATTAACCTTACCCGATGGAACACGTCGTGGCGGACAAGTTTTGGAAGTCCAAGGCAAGAAGGCGATCGTTCAAGTCTTCGAAGGTACAGCTGGTGTCGACGTCAAGGCTACTCATGTCGAGTTCACGGGATCTAGTATGAAATTGCCAGTGGCAGAAGACATGTTGGGCAGAATATTCAACGGTTCGGGCAATCCAATCGATAAGGGTCCCAAGGTTTTCGCCGAAGATTATCTCGATATCAACGGTATGTGTCTCCCACTGCCCTCGAGCCATCCTGACGGGTTATAGGCTCGCCAATCAACCCATACTCTCGCATCTACCCAGAGGAAATGATTCAGACGGGTATTTCTACCATCGATGTCATGAATTCTATCGCTCGTGGGCAGAAGATCCCCATCTTCTCTGCAGCGGGTCTCCCACACAACGAAGTAGAAACACCTTCTCATTCCAAGGATGGCCATCTGACAATGGAATCATAGATTGCTGCTCAAATCTGTCGACAGGCTGGTTTGGTCAAGGGACCCACGAAAGGAGTGTTGGACGGTCACGAAGACAATTTCTCCATTGTCTTCGCCGCGATGGGTGTCAATATGGAAACCGCGCGGTTCTTCAAATCGGACTTTGAAGAAAACGGATCACTAGACCGTGTGACTTTGTTCTTGAATCTTGCAAACGACCCCACTATCGAACGAATCATTACTCCACGTCTCGCCCTCACCACCGCTGAATACTATGCATATCAACTGGAGAAGCACGTCTTGGTTATTTTGACGGACATGTCCTCGTACGCGGACGCCCTGCGTGAAGTCAGTGCGGCTCGTGAGGAGGTACCAGGACGTCGAGGTTACCCTGGTATGAAAACATCACCTTGCATTGTATAAGTGATCTAATTCAATTCTCCGATAGGTTACATGTATACCGATCTTTCAACCATCTACGAGCGTGCCGGTCGAGTTGAAGGACGAAACGGTTCTATCACTCAAATCCCAATCTTGACCATGCCAAACGATGGTATGTATCCGACTCGTATCATGGATTAGAGACTCAGTCATATATAGATATTACGCACCCAATTCCTGACTTGACTGGATATATCACGGAGGGCCAAATCTTTGTTGATCGTCAATTACATAACAGACAGATCTACCCACCCATCAACGTCCTTCCTTCGCTTTCTCGTTTGATGAAGAGTGCTATCGGAGAGAAGCTGACGAGGAAAGATCATGGTGATGTTTCGAATCAACTGGTGAGTGTACTTGAAGTATTCCACATCGTTCATAGATACTTAATTTCTTCATCACAGTATGCTAAGTATGCTATCGGACGTGACGCTGCTGCAATGAAGGCCGTTGTTGGTGAGGAAGCACTGTCATCGGAGGACAAGCTTGCCCTTGAATTTTTGGAGAAATTCGAAACCCAATTCGTTGGTCAAGGTATGTAGCCCACTTTAATAAGTTCAAGTGAGGATCGTTTAAACGGCTCGTTTAGGCGCATACGAATCTCGTACAATCTTTGATTCCCTTGATCTCGCATGGTCATTACTCCGCATCTTCCCTAAAGAGCTTCTCAATCGCATCAATCCGAAGATCATAGCCGAGTTCTACCCGAGACAGGCAACAAGGAGAACTAACACGACAGCACCTGCAGCCGCATCTGGTTCCACGGTAAAACCCGCTAAGGACGCACCAAAGGATAACGGGAAACTCATCGATGACGCGTGAAAAATGTCTTAGTTCAAGTGTAAGCTCTCGTAAACTGTTACTATGATACTCCGTTATTCTCCATCGTATTCGTCAAGGTCGGGACCGGACGAGTTTCTCGGTGAGACAGGCACTATCAATCAAACTAAGGAAGGCGATCGTTAAGGTGATGATGGGATGTCTGATAGGTTTCAGGAAAATGTTGTGGGCATGGTTTTTTAACGTTTAAGTACAATTCAGCTAGGGCGGCCTTCCGTTGAAACTCTTTTGGACTCTGCCGTTGCTGGACCTCGGAGAGCGTTAGTTCTCCAACCTAGCAAGCATCGCCGGAACATATCTCAACTCTGATATCAAGTGAAAAATGGTGCTTGGAATCTCTCTCCGCGGCAAGAAGAAGAAAGAGGAGCCGTCGATCCCAACGTCTCCGAGTCTCCCATCGGTGCTGGCCCAGGGAATCCCATGGCCTGAAAACCTGGTCGATATCAATGAAGTCAAGGCTGTTAGGAAGAGTAGTATCCAACAACCAGATGGTGGTAAGACCTCCGTCAGTTACCATAGGCCGTTCAGGACTGGGTCGCCCTCAAGCGACGGACCAACTGCTGGCACTATTGCGAGCTTCTTCACGTCCAAGGGAGCACAAATAGGAGGATACATTCGTTCTGCAGCCCATCCGACCCTCAGTCTATCCCGCTCCCAACGTCGGAGGGTCGCGCCAACTCTCAACGTAAGTTACGAGACAGCACTACCCGATGTATAGAAAGCTCACCCGCTCCTCTTCTTCTAGATTATGGTTGCTGGGCCACGCTCGACTGGAAAAACGTCGATGCTCAAGCTGTTCCTGGAAACATCGGAAATTTCGTCTACCGCGACGCCAGAACAAAAATTATCTGTGGAGACTTTCATGACGAAGTCACGGAAGAGCACTCGATCTCTACAGACCGTCTGCGTCGAGATAGCGGAGACGCGCTACGATCGCATTCTCCTTACGCTCATTGATACTCCCGGCCTCTCGTATGCGGAGGGCGAGGAGCTCAGCTTGGAACGCTCCGTATCTGCTCTAGTCAAATATCTGGACCAGCAGTATGATGAAACTATGGGCGAGGTGCGTGCTCTCACACTGATAAGAATACCTTCCCTGAATGGTTAGCCAGGAATCCAAAGTTGTCCGTCAGAGTAAGGGTGATCAACACGTTCACTTGTGAGTATATCCGTTCTCATCCTTCAGAATATCTTGCTTAACGTTCTCACAGGTGTATATACTGCATAGACCCGGACTCTATTATGACCGCCAATGCTCGCCGCGCAAAGTCGCGCCTACCAAACCTCACACGCTCCACGGTCACCGTTTCACTTTCCAACAAGGACGACGCAGGTCACGAATCTTCCGATAATGAGTCCGACTTCGACGACGGAGCTCATCACCACAACAATTTGACCATGAATCCGGCAGAGATTCGTATCATCAAAAGGCTTGCTGCCCGTGTCAACGTACTCCCCGTCATTGCCCGCACCGATTCCCTCACCGAAAGTCGTTTACGAGCCATCAAGCGAACCGTTCGGAGGGAGCTCGTATCAGCTGGTGTTGGATTCGGTGTATTTTCTCCATCCTCAACGTCTCAAACTCAAAAGGCCTCGACTGCTTCGAATGCCTCGACCGCCATCCCGTCTAGCCCTACCGAGAGCAGTGCTACCGTCGGCTCCGCAACGGAATCTAACAACCCTGAGGACGCTAGTGCGCCACAAGAGGAGGAAGAAGAGGAAGAAGAGAGGCAGGCGCGACCCGTCATTCGCATTCGCTCTCGAAAGAGTTTCACGGGTGAACGTTCCAGGTCGAGACGGCGCAGAAGTGGCTTGGCCGATCCATCTCCAGAACGTAGCGACGAGGAAGTTCCACTACCAAAGAGCGAGCATCACACTACTGGAGGTGGGGGAAGGCTCTCCAAAGCCGCACTCGAGGCACTCTTGCCGTTTGCACTAGTCTCGCCCCAACCACGACGGAGAGGAGAACCGATCCCCTCTGAGACTAACAGCGAGCAAGCTCAGAGAGATCAGCTCCATCCCAGTGACGTTGAGGCCGAAACCCCCCGCAGTCAACGCAGCCCAGTCCCACCGTCGTCGTTCCCAAGCCAGTTCCAAGGCCACCACGACGAAGGAGCCTCTCGAGAGTTCCCCAAGGGCAAATTTGTTCGTCACTACAAATGGGGAAGTCTGGATGTGTTGGACCCTGCTCACTGCGACTTCGTGGCACTCAGGACATCTGTCTTCTCCACACATTTCAAAGCCCTCAAGATCAATACAAGGGAAGTCCTGTACGAGAAGTATAGGACGGACAAACTACTCGCCAGGCGAGCGACTCGTAATATTTCAAAGGAGGATAGGACCAGGTTGCTCCAAGATCTCGGACTCTAAGTTTCCGGTATTCTGCTTTTTCTCCCATGATACCAGCCGCAGATTGGAATCTGATCCATAATCACCTTCCAGCCGCGCGCTGGTTCTCGACTCCATTCACGTACCTAGTTCCCCCCGGGTCTCTGAACG
Organism: Serendipita sp. 401; assembly: GCA_019627725.1. Classification (NCBI taxonomy): domain Eukaryota; kingdom Fungi; phylum Basidiomycota; class Agaricomycetes; order Sebacinales; family Serendipitaceae; genus Serendipita; species Serendipita sp. 401. The sequence continues at coordinate 31,195 of WSTQ01000064.1, read as the reverse complement.
CTCGGAGACCCACTCACGTTCCTTTCCCCCCCCCAAGTCTCCATCATATATTTGAATTACGGCGATACTGATCGTCGGCAACCTGTTCACTCTTTCTTACCACATTCCTTTCCTGTCTCTATTTCTTTTTGGACCAACGTCGTGATCGTCGGTCTGTGATAGACGAGTCACGCGAAGACCATCCGTGGCACATGCAACGCTTCTTGATAACTGCAGTGATTTTATTGCTCTAACTCGTTTCAGGTTACATACACATTGTTGCAACCCTGAGCGACTTTGCCCTTTTACCATCTTGCTCCGGCAACGTCTGTTCTGATGCTTCATGTAGTATAATGTTTGGTCGTAAATACCATTTCGTTATTGATAATCTACCTGAAGAGCCTATCTGAAACTGAAAGGAGCTGACACGACAAATGAATTAGATGGTTTGCCTCATTCGTGCCATCCATAGCTTATATGGAAGTTTCCAGTCTCGTACTTGGAGCTTTGGCTCGAATGCGTGGAAATCATAAGACTCCAACCTCTTGAGATAAGATATTGTTGGAACCTACAAGCGTTTGGTCAAAATTCCCTTCATACGTAAATTAACTCACCGCCGTCAAAAGTACGGGGAGAGCTTCTAAGGGCAAGCGTTGGCCTTGGAACATGCCTCTTGCGGTATTGATATGCTCATTGGCCATGCAGGCAAGTTCGTAAACCGCGTCGCTGATTCCCTTAGCGTTTCCACCTTGCCGAAATACCTCTTCATGGTTCACACCACGCTTTGCTGTTAATTCAGCCGGGAGAAAAAGTCGTCGTTTGGATGCTTGGAACGGTAGGGCGCGTAAAAGAATAGCCAAAGAATTGGCTATACCGATATGGGATGCAGCATGAGAATATAATGAGGAGGACGATAGACTGAGGAGGGAGAGGAGTGTATAGAGGAGAGTAGATGATGTAGACTCCGCATGCGATGTCAAATCGTCCACGGAAACAAACCCAGGACGTTTGAGTTCAGAAACCTGTAGCTTGTCACAATGACGATGCTGGCGTAATGTCAGAGCTTACCCTTGCATCAATGATTCGAAGGAGGTGATACGCTGGGACGACGGGTGTCAGCGACCGCAATGATAGTGCGATTGGCTGCTGTGGGGGATTTCCCTGTGGATATACGTGAGAAACGCACTACTACCCCCCGTTGTAGACCCACGTACCTCGTAAATTGCCTTAACAGAGTCTCTCCAGAATTGCAACCTCATTTGAGCAATCGTAGATTGTGAAGTGACCTCTGGGATCATCGCTAATTCAGTCTACAAACATTCCAATGATTTTTCAGTGACACTCAGTTGAACGCAGAGATTGGCTACTACTCACATTGAATGCTTTCAAGGCAAAATATTCATTTCTGACTCGGGATGGGAATGTAAAGCTATTAAGGTACCCTTCATAATCGTGCTTCCTGACTAAATCTTGACAGAAGAGAGCTGGGTCATCATTCCCCCCCGTGTTAGACCTATTTGCTATCATTCTAAACGCAAACTGTCGGAGGAACTTTGAATTTGAAGCCATTTTGGGTCTGATACTACGGCTACATGACCTGAAAGCTGACATTGAGTTTCAATGTCGGTCTCAAAATATGGTCAGGAAGGGAATGGGTGCAAGGTTTGCGAACCACTGATGACGGCATGTGCGAAAAGTAGTCTATTTGCTTCCCTTGAGGAATATAAACAGTGATAATTTATTTTAGGAGATTAAAGAGTCAATTCCCCTTAGGCATTTCTAGCTCTATGTTCTCTGCAATATTCCAATCGTCCATTCATATGCTCCCAAGAAAACAGCACCGCCAGCTGATATCCATATTGTACGAGGCAAGATACCGGAGAAGAGAGCACGGACACCCTCTTGACGATAAATTCGTTGTAGCATGGCAATAGGTGATGTGGAGCTTTCGACCGTTGAAGCCTATTGAGGATAGATGAGTGCATGGGGATATAGAAATGGGGAGCTTTGCGAACCTTGATATCGAGCATAACTCGTGTCTTCAGAACGTCAAGAGGTGTCGTGGACGCAGCAGCCAACCCGCCTGCAACGCTCCCACACATAGCTGCTTCATATGCATGAAGTTTTCCACGCTCTCTTCCCAGGGCATCCGCCAATTTGATCTTCAGAAACTCGTACACAGGAAACTGGATCGAGGTGAACGGAATCTGGAAGAGAGGTTAGTCTGAACTCCAAGGAATCTATGATAATGACCTCTCGCATAATGGTCAATCCGAATCCCTTATAGAAACCTCTCCAGCCCTGGGTGCGGAGGGTCATCCGAGCAGACATGAAGGATGAAGCTAATGGTCCATACGAAGAGGTTTGCGTACGAGATTTGACAACCTCAGTGGGTACTCGGATAATACATGCGACCTAAGGAGTATGAACGAGGCGAAATCAAGCAAGCCCAGAGGAGCTTACCACTTCTCCGCAAGAAGCAGATACAAGGTGTGTCAGTGGTTCCCAACCAGGAGCAAACTTTATTGTTTTCTTCAGAGTATCATATGTGGTGAAGAATGCCGCAGCTGTGTACGCCCTCATCAAGGATTTGTACATCACAAAAAAAGTCGAACTTGCCTCCAGGTGCACTTCCTAGAGCGACACTACCAACGCCCTTGTAGACACCTTTGAATCCACCCGCTTTAATGAAGCCTTGTGATGATTGTAAACGTGTTTTTAGTGTGTCTATCGGGAAAAAGAGAAGGTCGACAGATGTTCCGGCAACCCCGCCTGCCTTCCATCGTTGTAATGCACGGGAGGAGTAGCAGAGGGTGACACATATAGATACAGTTGTAGAATGAAATTCAGTCACGTTAGTAGAATTGTAGCTTTCGCTCTCGACAAGGTGAACTACATACGATTAAGGAATCTGTGAATGCTGGTGGCATTTATACAACACAGCTACAACTGGAACGGGCCGGATTCTTGAGTACTGTTGGTCAGCTATTGAGGGGAAGGCCAACCTTTGTCTCTGCTTGGAGCCGACTTCCCCAACCATTACAATATCGTTACAACAAACTTTGCATACAAAATTACCCAAATATCTGGAAATGATTCACAATGAATAAAGGATATACAATGAGCGACAAGGCCAAAGGAAAGCAGCGAGCATATCCAATATACATACCCACCAACGGACGACCGGACGACACCCTAAATCAGTCAACGATACCCGTAATCATCAGATTTGCTGATGATAGTCCCGATCTATCATTGGAAATTCCTCCAGATACGACTGTGAGCTCTGTTGCAGATGTCGTACGTCAACCCAACATTTACCTTGTGAATAATCTGACGGAGGCTCTTCTTAGATATTGAAGAGCAGGCCTCAGTTCGCGGGAAAGCAAATCAAACTAATACATGCCGGAAAGATGCTCTTTGAGTACACACCTCTGAGCTCTCTGAGAACAAATCGATCCCCTACATCACCTCGATCTCAAGAACAGCCTTCACGGATTTCAACGAGCGATAGAAATGTCTTCGACAAAGGAAAGCGTCGAGAGAGTATTCAGGAACCTTCTCCAATCTGGCTGCATTGTTCGGCGAGCGATCCGAAGTCGGAGGATTCTGATTCAAGTCCGGATCAAGTGGTACAGTACTCAAACTTGCTGCTCTGGTCCTTTGTAACAAGGCTTGCTTCCCTCAGACAGACCAGCCTTCAGCATATGATAGATTCACGGATGCAGGCTTATCTAGACATGACATAGACGCACTGCGAACAGTATTTAGACGACTTCTATATGGAAATGGGAGGACTAATAATGTACCTGAAAGCTACAGTGAGTAGGTTCCGCAATCACACTGGTTATGACTTACCGATAGGCAAAGATTTAACTCCGACACAAATCAACCAGCTGGAGACTAACTGGGTTGAAACTATTAGCCAGCCTACAACTTACGAGGAGGCCACAATCCCACCTGAACCGGATTCTCTGCTTTCCCGGCTGCTTCCTTCAACGACCTATTCGTCTTCTGTAAGGAATTTGACGCAGGGTTTGATTCTAGGATTCTTTTTCCCATTCACGACGGGCGCTATCTTCAAAGTGACAGAAAGGCCACCAGCCTTCTATGATGGGGACGTATGGACCGGTTTGGACTACAGCTTGAATAGAATGTCTGCATCACTAGATGCAGCAGCCTCCAGCGTAGCGACAAATGCGGGTTCAGGAGATACAGACACGAACACAGGAGAAGGAGGGGGAGCTCATCCCGCGAATGACACACATGACCAGACAGAGAATCTACCCCCCTCTTCTGGGACGGTATGGGCGTCAGACACCATCATGGATCCAGTTCCCGGCTTACCCCTCTCGATGGATGCTCGGCATGCAATCCTCGTGGGTATGGTCTTGAACATCGTAGTTGGATTTTATCTATGGTCATATACTTTCTAAATATCTTTATTCTCAATATACTACTCCATTTTGTTATTCATGTACAGGCCCTAATCATGAGCGACCAGCCGAGGGCCAAACAAGGCCAAACATCCTTTTGACCTTCCCTTCGCTCGCCGCAAGCTGTAATGGCGGGCATAATTGAGCCAGAATCGTCGCTTCAAGCACTTACAGCATCTAGGAAGCCAATTGAAGGTCCCTGGTCTAAAGCTGGAGCAGAGTTCACAGAATACTTTGCCAACTTCGTGAGTGGAATGCCTTGATGTGCAGAATGTCGATGATTTCTGCCTGATATAAGGCTAATGAGACAATATCTCTATATTCTTGACGCGCCTGAGGGCTCCGTCGCGTGGAAGAGGCGTATGTTGACCAGCGCGTTCTCGCAGATCTCCATGGTCAATGAGCGCCAAATTGAACTCGAAGAACAGCTAGAAGCAGAGACTGCATCACGGAAGGCTATGGCTGGTGAATACGATAATGTTTATCAGAACTTCCTGAGGGTGAGCAGGCAATACTCCATAAACGCTCCTGGTTCCATCCCACCATATACAACTATGCTTACTAATTACATTTATCCAGAATGCTCATGCACGAATTGCACTGAGTCAAAGAGCGTTGAGGACAGACGATGCATTGAAACGACTATCTGAGGAAAACCACCTTCTCCATGAAGAGGTGAGATATGGATCGCGCTTTTATAGAATGCATCTCATGCGTATCGATAGCTGGCCCTTTCGGATGAGCTTAGGCGGCAGCTGCGCAAAGTGGTATGTTCGTACAAGCAGCGTTATACTGTCGTGCTAATGCAACAAGTAGCTCAGGTTCACAACCTGTCAGCTTGTCAAGTTTGCTAAGCTCAGTAATACTGTCTTGACGGATTGGTGCGATATGGAGTCGGACTTCCACGAATTGAAGAAAGAATACAAGGATCTTCTGAGGAGTTATGAAGAGGTCGCTGGTCTCCGACCATGTAGAACTACGACCGAGAAGCAAGCAAAAGAAGCAGAGCAACAAGTACAAGACGAGAATACGGTTCATCGACAAGATCTGGTAGTGCAGGCGTGGGAGAATAGTTTAGCGGTTCCGCGTCTCATAGTGCCACCAGAGTGGAGTGATGGCCATCTTCCCGGATCCGCCCCCCGTCAACAAGAGGCAAACCCCCAGTCAAAATTGACCCGTCAAGCAAGCACCGATCCAACGAGCAAGCGACCAGAAGGCCAGAATAATGCGTCTACATCGACATCGTCTAGTCAAACTGTCCCTTCCGTCATCAGCGGGCCTCTTCCTCGCGGATATCCCTGCGTGAGCGCCGTTCGACAGCTCCTGCGACCAAGGAAGCTACCCATACCGGATCCTGGAGCCGAGGATTCGATCAGGGTAGACGTTCCGGCTTTCAGGGGGGCAGTTCCAATGAAATCCTGGCTCAACCACAGTGAAAAAGAAGCCCAATCAGCGTTGAGAGGTTTACTGGCACCAAAGTCACTGCCCTTCCCAAGGGAACCACCAAAATCGGCGAGTGGTGCTACCAGTTCCAGGGCACGGATCCCTGAACGTGATAGGAAGGGAAAGGAACGTGCAGTTCATCACCCTGACGAGTCGGTTGACGAAGAGGAAGAAATAGACATCGAGGAAGAAATCCGTCAATTTCGTCAGACATTGGACCAAAAAGAGCATGGCTGGACATGCGAAGAGATGGACCATATCCGCTTTGGTATTGATAGGATTAACACTCTTTACGAATATCGCACGGCGAACCTTGCTCGCCTTGTTGATCCCAAGACTCCTGAGAACCGTGAGAGGCTCCGTCGCCTCCGCGGCGAGCAACGCGATGTCGCTCGAGTGCTTGAAGAGGAAGAAGGTCTTGACTTTAGCGATTTACCATTCCCTATGCCGGAGCCCAGGTTTCAACAACTGGAGAGTGGACCGATGAAGGTTACTCGTTTGCACGACGTCAAGCTCGAACTTCCAGAACCGGAAATCGACGACCCGACATCAACGACACGACCATGGGTTCGACTCTATCAAGAGGACGTTAATGACCCTCGCCGCCAGGAGTATTGGGGCCGAGATAACCCTCGAGGTGACCCCAGTCCAGAAGGCTCGCCAGACGAGCTCGACAGTAGAGTTGTTGTTGACGATCTTCGGCCTGTTCATGAAGCGCCTCCTCCCAGCGATCGAAATCGTGTCCATGATAGTCGGGTTTCAAGAGAAACTAACCAGAGCCGGAAGATTAAACGAGGAGAAAGAAATTTGAGTTACATACAAGAAGAAGGTTCATCAGAAATGGAATCAGAAGAAGACGACCCAAGGACAAGAAAGAGACGTAGGATGAATGCGATACAGCTCAAGGACGACGCCCCTTATCAAGAGCAAATCACTGATGAACGCGGACAAAAGAAGAGGCCTACTACCGCTGGTCCCGGCGCTGACGGGATCTCGATAAATGGAAAGAAAAGGCCCGGAACCAATCGGAAAAAGGCGGCCACATCGAAGCTAAGGATAGCAGGCAAGACCAAATCAGGACAAGAACTCACTCCAGAGATCATTGTACCCCCAGCAGTAGCGGCTGTATTCGCGGATCTATCTGACCATAGAAACCAAGATCCACAGCACGTAGAAGACACGGAGTCAAACCCTCTGGTATGTCCTATGTCGCTTATCTGTCCTTCTCTATTACTAATCACAACACCAGACGTCCACCAAAGATCCATTACTGGCTACCATCGCACCAGTCCGTCGAAGCCAACGACAAATGGTCCCCCCTTTGTCCAAGTCCACTCGTCCGAGAAAATGAGTCCACTGAGATTATATTTGCTCGTTTTCGGACATCCGTCACCCAAATACATCTCGGGAAACCACCCACATTCACTGTTCATATTTGAATGTCACCCTAGGGTTCGATCCAACGTCGGAGTCGATGCCACTGGTGTAATTCACACCAACTCGCGCGGCTTTAGACACCCGTCATGCTTGGATTCGCTCCCTACGAGACGGCATCGATACTTTTGTGTCACCTCCCGTCTCGTAGCTTGGTGGGGTGAATTGGATGACGCTGGACTGAAGGATTCAAGCTGGCTCGAAGATGGACTGGCGTGGACGACTTCCTGTAGGCTGCTGTCAGGGTCAATATGGAGTTTTGATGTGGTCGGTATGTGAGCCCTGCATAGGAATGATTAAGATGTATAACATGTTCAGTTGATTTGCTACGAGGCTCTCGAACTATTCTCTTGGATCTTGGTCATTTCAATAGGAATTGTATACTAGCTACACTGTTGGATCAAATCAATTGCTTTCTACTTTCTTTATGAAGTCTCAACATCTAAGTCGATCAGCAAAAGCATCAAAACAAATAGTATATTGGCATAGAATAGATCTAATAAATATCCACGCATTTCCACTATTTCTCTCCCCGAACCAACTCCGATACCAGTACACCAAAACCCGCTGCAATCATCCCGCATCCTATGACACTGAAAAATGATGGAAAAGGAGAGTTCATAAAAAGTGTCTCCACCAGTAACATAAGTACAATAGTCAATAGATTCCCAACTGAAGAGAGAACTGGACCCCAAATCGATAAAAGGACGAGATATCCAGAGTTCCACACCAAGCCTGCGAGGGCGATTGCAGCGATCGAGACGGCGATCGACACTGGCGAAGCATGATTCGGGTCACCATTCGGTGATTCTGGGGTAGCGAGGAGAATGGGTAATGGCCATAAGCATAGCAATGTTGTCAACCCCGCCAAGGAGGTCATAAAATTTGGGTATAGCCCAAAAGGAAGACTGTCAATCAGCTGTTGATAGCTGAGAGGACCTTCTCCTCCGGCTATAGCTTCTAAATTTAGAGGGTGGTCGACTTGCTGCTCGTCAATCAGTGGTGATTCCTCTCCGCTCTGGCTCACAACGCGTCCTGTTGCCAACGTAATTCCCTCTGAGGGTTCGTTGGGTAGAGCGATGTATTTTTTGTACATAACCTGGACGAGGGCATAAAGTATAGATGCAACCAGCGTCAAGAGGTCGCCAGCGAGGGGTGCTGTTGGTTTTGTAGAGCCGTCATCGTCCTCTCCGGATCTCTGCGAGTCGACCCCAGAGTAGACAACAATCGTGACTCCTATACAGGCCATAAGAACCGCGATTATCTTCTTGGCTTCAAATCGTGTCCACCACTTCCCATCAGGGGCGTTACTCCCCATAAGGATGTATACGGTAAGAATATATGCCCAGAAAGCATTAGAATTCCATATCGCGGTCACATCGCTGATTGATGACATCGAGACGCTGATATACCACAGCAACCCAGGGAGAGAAATGCCGATGGTCAGAAGCACCGTGATGAGGGCGATACGTTGAGTAGGGAATGTGGAGGGGTCTCCTCCTAGTTGAGAGGAAGAGAATCTATATTGTAATGTCGCTTTGATAAGCGACAGATAATAGGATATGGGCTTGCGGCTAGTCCCGTGAAGATATAATAGGTGGATCGGAAAGATGATCGAGAAGGAAGAGTGAGCTATGTAACTAGTTCAAATGATTTCATGTAAGAATTGGCCAATACGTCTATGTATACTTGGAGAGACTTACAAGAGGAGAAATGGATGGCGAAAGCCGAGGGTGGTCTGAACATGCTGAGTAGCAGCGCTTTGGACCACGAAGGCGACTAGGATGACACAAAAAAGAATGAAAGCGGGTATACCACCAAGTTTAGGTGTTGACGCCCCGACTTCCTCATCCCTCTGGTCCCCATGTTGGCTCCTTTGGGAAACCGGAGAACGCGAATGGTCTCTTGTCGACATCCCAGGTTATACTATATATCTCCTATAACTTTATGGTTCAAATAAAAAGCAGAATATTGGGTATCGAGTATCTCGTTAGCGCTCGTACGCATGGGTGGGTGTAGGACACGGTGGTTGGTGTAGAGTCCAACCTTTGCACTCCACCTTCGCCGTGAATTTTTTTCGTCCAAAATGCAGCGGATCGCTCGAACAACCTCAAAAATCGGAGCTGTGACCCGTTGGTCGACTTCTGCTGGTTCGAGGATTACAACCCCTGCTGCTGTCGCGAGTTTTGGTTCAAGACCGACTCTTCACATATGCGGCCCGACCTGCTCACATTTCTCAACAAGAGCTACGTTTTCGCCTTCTTCGACCGAGACAAAGTCGAGAACATTGCATTCACCATCGATGACTGTCGTCCAAACACGAGGAATGAAGGTTCGATCTGCCGTTCGCAAGTTTTGCGAGAGCTGTTCGGTTGTAAAACGGAAGGGAAGAGTTTATGTCATCTGTAGCGCAAACCCAAAGCATAAACAGGTCCGTAGACGTCGTCCAATATCTATGCCGTATACGAGCTCATTTCCCAATGCAGAGACAGGGATAAGGCGGAATTTCGACCATGACTACGTATATATACACTCACTCTATAACTATACATGAAGATTCCATGCTGAATACTCGTTAAACTTGCGGGATAACCAAGGTTCTGAGCTTGAGCCTATAGACGTTCAAATCAAGGGAGCACTAAAGGGTTCATAGTCGAAGGATTGCATGACGAAAGAAGATTCTGATCCAAATTCCCTTTTGATTCGATGTACACTATTTGATTCAGACTGCTACATTGCAACTTCTCCGATCCACGAATCTCACTGCTTATCGTCCTGGGCCAATGTGCGTGCAAAGTTGAAGAAATCGACATTACTTCCCCCAACTCCGTATTTGTATATCTGCCAAGAATATATTCAGCATCGCCAACAAGACATAAAAGAGGAAGAGAGACGACTCACGAAATGGGCAGCCACCCAGCTCGAGAACAATGCTCGTTGATATGGCTCCGGTAAACGTTTCATCAGCACGTCCAATCCGACTTGCTTCACGAGCGTCTGTGGGATTGCCCGGTTGAGTACCCCGCGTCGGCTAGCGACATCATTGAACAAGTCCGAGCTCTCCAATTCCGCTTGCAAGTTGTTGAGTGTACTCGAAAGCTCGTCCGAAATGATGGTGCGTGGCTTGCTCGATCCGGGGCGACTATGCTCCTTCCAGATACACGAATATTCGAGCGCTGCATTGTCGACAATCTTGGCCTGGATCTCCTTGACGTATGCCTGATAGAAACTGGAAGGTTTGCCATCCTTGAACACCATCAAGTCGAGGTATTCCTATATGGTGCCAGACCGTCAGAGATATAGCGCAAGATCGGATAAAAAGGGTTCTCACCTGGTCACTCAGACCCAAACCGGCCAATACCTCGAGCGACGAGGACGTGACACCTCCCTTGTTTGCGCTTGCGTCTTTGAAGACGACGATTCCGCGCTTTTCCAGGTAGAGCCTCGCTTGCTGTGTCATGAACAGATTTGCACCCTCGATGATATACTTGAAGTGGCATTTTCCATCTTCGTCGAACAAATCGGCAACGTTGGAAATGTTGACAGCCTCTGGGCGTCCACCGCAAGGGACGAACAAGTCGGCCTTGTAACGGAAATGTGCAGAGTTGCGGAAATCGGTACCATCGGGAACGACCTCTCCAGACGGAAGAGTGAGATCGCGATCTTCGACGAGCACCACATAACCGTCCTTGCTGAGCTTCGAGCGATCAAAGTTGCTAACCATCTTTCTGGCCCTCGCTAGTCGAACAAGTTCATCGTGATCAAGACCATTGGGGTCAGCGAGCACTCCAGAGCCATCGATGATCGCAATGTATTTCTCAGAGCTGAGGAGAATTTCATCTATAACCCGAGTGAGTAATGAAACCCCGCGGGTATCTAGACCGCCACTTACTGGACCCGAGATCGCCATCTGGACCACCTGTTTGCACCTTGGTAATCTCAGACTCGACGAGATTATGATTCTCATAGGTGCCAACAACATATTGTCGGACAGACAAGGACGTCATTCCGTACGTGTCGTGCGGTATTCCACCCAATTTCTGAGCGCTCTTTCCAGTGGTGAAGGACTTCCACCAGTTGGCACCGCGGGCATGTGCATGCACTAAAAGGACATTCGTCAGTAATCGCCTTCTGAGAACAGAAACTACATCGAAATTTCGTGGTGAAATGAAGCAAGAACTCACTCGCCGCCCAGTCCATCATATCAGCAGTACCTTCGTCTGGCCCGAAGAACAGGATTTCTGGCTTTCCGTACAAGTCGATGAGTCGCTCCTTGATTCCTGGACTACTTCCAGGAATGAGGAGATCGATGACAGCCTATGGAAACCATGGTTGTAAGACGTACATCCCCCTACATCACAGGGACCTAGACTCACATCGACGTATTTCTCGAAGCAAAGTCGAGGGTTTGCACCAAGCCTATCACGGTATATTCAGCAATGTATCCACAAACAACCGAGAACAAGAATACTCACGAAGGCAAGATTGTACCTTTCGCACCTCCCTCTGGAATATCCTTGTTCTTCAGGGCTTGCGTGCTTGCGAGAGCATAGTTCTCGTCGAACAATGTCCTCTGGTTGATCGAATAGTTCCTAGATAGAAAGTTTGTATCGAAATACTGTGCAGAATGTGATTGGGAGACTCACTCTCGACCTCTCGACCTGACGATTCGAATGCCACCTCGCGCAACATCCCTGAATCGCACGTGGAAACCTCTAAAGTCCGATCCGACGACGATAAAGACGCCAAACGGCTTCGTTGGGTACTCGATTTCTGGGAGGAAGCCACCGTCCAAACGGAAGGATATGGCCACTTTGGTCGGTTGATAAAAGTTTGTCTTCAGGATATGCCTATCAAGGGGAATTAGTAATTTCGTATGAATGAAGGAAACGTCGACTCACTGATTGAATGTGAGCAAAGCTTCAAAGACTTGCAGGTCGTGCTTATTAGCGACAGTTTTGCGTATCTTCTCTTGGAGTTCCGCAATGGTGAGAGGTTGCACAGTCTTCAATCGCTGATAGGAAAGAGTAGGCCTACGAAGGTTTCAGCTTCTACGACCGATATTATTAAAACAGCAAACTCACATCAACTGCGTGGCGCTGGAATCATTCGGATAATGCGTCATGGCAAAGTTGACATATAACATGCGAATCTAGTCATGGGCGGACGAACAAGAGTCAGAAACGATGTACCATCTTCTGGAGAAGTATCTTGCTCACCAAATCAGGATACGCCAAGATGGCTTCGGAAATGCCCTGACGGGTGAACGTCTCCTCCCTGAATCGCTTCTTGATCTGGTTGAGCACTTCCGCGTGTCCCGCGTTCGACTCGTCCAAGACGTTACGGAGCGCTTGATACGCAGGTCCGAGCCGGTTACAGAAATGTTGAGCAAAGATCCATCCCGCATCTAAATACGAGCTCGTCAGATCTTTTCTGGATGAAGGCGTATAGAGGGAGACTTACATGCATAGGTGGCTTCTTGCACGGCGTGTGTCGATTCTGTCGGAACGGTAGGGTACCCAGGTTCGTTAGGAGTTGGGGTAGGGTTACTAAAGAACGGATTGTCGGGTAAGCAGTAGAGCAGCGATGCCTCTTTTGCGATTTGGTGGATAGAGTGCTCGATTGGAGGGGCATTTGCCCCAGGGAGTGGGTTGAGGTAAAGGGCTATGAAAAAACAGAAGGAAGCGCCGTCAAGACTCTTCCGTGGAAAAAAGCGTGAACGCCAGGACTTACAGATGATGGTGACACCGCATCCGAAATGTTCGACGTATTTCCGTTTACTATAAAGTCCGTACCAGTGGTAAAGCAGGCTGATCGCACTGAAAAAGTGTTGGGTAGTTCCCATCTTATACCCAATGACGACCCTCCTCTCGCGTGTCCCCTCGACTTCGAAGAACTGGATGACGGGGCCAAACCCGTCACGCGAAAGGACTTGAGAGAGAACCGATTGATAGATCTCGAGTGTGTTCTCTGAGGCCTTTTCGAGGAAGACTGGGTCGGAAACCGTTCGAATATCGACCTGATGCTGCTGCTGATTTTTGCCTTGAATATCAGAGACACTTGGGGTCGCCACCGCGAGGGGAGTGGGAAGACTGCATTTAGATACGAAGTAGCATCGGAGAGATTGAGTATTTGCTACCGTTACGCCAGAGGAACGATAGGTTTCTAATCGGTATGCTTTTTCGGGCGTCGATACGTCGAGGAACATATCGTCGATGCTATAAAACAAGAAACAGAATATGAGAAACGATGATGCGGCTTTTTGGGATCTGTTTGAAATGACTACTCACCGCCTCTCACAAGTCGCTCCTGGGCCTTCGGTACTTGTGACACCAGGGGAACTCGTATGGATGAACATAGCACCATTTTCAGTAATTTTCTCGAGGTCGATAACTAGTTCTCTTGAGTGCTTGGTGTACGCCAATGTCTTCGCCGCGTAGAGTGCAATAATATGGTCGGTGATGGCGTCCACAGATTCGTTTGCAAAGTAGTTTTCCTTGAAGGGGAGAGGGGAATGTCAGTCGATTCGTCTCTCAAACGCTGGGTACAACATGGGAAAAAAGTACTCACTTCGATGCCCAGGTTATCATAGAACCAGTCAACCTCGATTTTTACGAGTTCTTGAGGCAAGAATCCCTTAGTTTGGACGCTTTGATGGACTTGGACGCGCTGTTCTTCCTTGGCGGGAAATACGGGGGTCTTGTAGCCGCTGAAGGGAGTCATTAATAACCAAAGGGCCATTAATGAGATATGTAGACACTTACGGAACATTCTTGACTACATGTAACGAAGATTCGCTACCTTTGCCGCTGCTCGACGAAGAGGTATAGATTCCTGGGACGCGAAGATTAGCCTGTTGGGGTTGGAATAATAGATAGTAAGTAATTTATCGTCAATGGAAGAGGCGGAAGCGCAAAGGACAGAGGTACTAACTTGGGCGCCCGTAGTGGACGGGACTGTGTTTGTGGGGGTGCTCATCGTCGGGGATAATGGTGATCAAAGTGTTGATGGTACTGGGTACGATTATACGATCTCTTGTGACTCAAACTGTAGTGGCTCTTGTTGCTGCTTTTGATGATTCGCTCGATGGAAGTGGTAGATCAGATTTCCGGGGAGACTGATGAGCGTGGAAGGGGACAAGGCGTCAGCTTGTGAGACTTTGGGAATCGCAAGTGTTTATATAAGTTTTCGCCCGGGATAGAGAGCGCTGGGAGAGTCCAGCGTGACCAAGGACGGTCATGCAGTGGCTGCCACTTACTTCAAAGCTTGACTAGCCGACACCCATTCGAGACCGGAACAAGCTCTCATCCGTGCACATGTTCCTCTCCTTCACAGGTCACGCTTTCACAAAAATTCAAAACATAACACCACGGCTTTCATTTCGCATCCAATTTGGACGGATGTCGCCATCTTTGGTCACCGTCCGTCAGAATTAACAACCCTTGACAATCCTTGGGGAGACTTTCGGTATTTCTAAGACTACAAAGGTGAACAGGAGACATGGTAGATCATAAAACTGCGAGAACCGCTTCAGTATTCGTAGGTAGTCAGACGGACGAGCTGAAACAAACGTGTCTTTCGACCCTTTTTTGGAAATTTAGCACTCAAATTAACCAGTTCCCAATGGAAGCATCTTTCCCCAATTTCTGCGCGACCTGGTCGGTTCTCGAACCACGACGTTGGTCTGGTGACCATCGAGGTCGCCAGTCCGCGCCGTGTGTCGAAATGGGCCCTCTAGACTACTCGTGTCTGGTGAACGTTTCATTCCTCTTAGAACGGACTAATTTCAAGTTTCAGCCCAACTGGAATGTTCTCTCTAGATCCTCTCAATAGACACCGAGCCAACGCTTTGGAACGCGAATTAGCTCAAACTTACTTCTGTGGAGAGTGAAGGATGTGGGTCCCACTTCTCGTATGAGGGACCAAGAAACTGGGGGAAGTTCCCATTCCCGAAAGAACGTTTAGGAGGCCGACTTCCTGCTTTGCATTTCCAACCCGATGATCGTCATACACCGTATATTCGTCCCGATAGTTTATTTTTTGGTATCTTTGCAAAAGCTACCGCCTACACAAGGCTACAAGCCCAACTGCTAAAGTAGTCCTGTAACGGCTTCAATAAGCCTTCCTCAATCCGCGAGACCACGCTTCTTCCAGCTGCTCAGCTCATCTCCACCTGCATCTCCCTCCGTTACCATCATCCGTCTAAACGGACTCTGTCTCCGCCTACGTTCGTCCGCCATCCCCTCTTTGATATAGTCATCAAACCTCGCCTTCCATTCCGGATGCCACCTACATTGCAAAAAGAATCAGTAATGAATTCAAGGAAGAAACAGGCTATATAACGAGCCGAGGACGTCGTCAAAAGTGGCTCGCATCGACTCACCTACTCAACGCCGGGCGATTCTCACAAGCATCATCGGCTCCCCATCTCATTCTCAATCGATCCAACTGTGGACTTGTCTCGTTATCAGGACACACGATGTAAAAGTCCCCCAAACGGACGCGGTCGATCATGTATTGCACAGTCTGTTGGGCAGTCCACGCGCCTGCTGGCTTTTGCTCCTTGATAGGCTTTCCAGTGATATCGAATTCGGGGGTAGGATTAGGGTTCCGAGTCATATTTGTATATGTCCAGCCGGGACTAGAGGGTTCGTAAGCAAGTGTCACATCAAAATCGAGAAGAGGCTAGAATTTACATGAATAGATGGGCGGTAACTGGTGCCTCGCTTGTGTAGAGCTCGTACGCGAGTCCTTCCACGATGCTCTTTACTGCTGCTTTGGACGCGTTGTAGGCTGCGTTCCCTCTATGTTACGAATTGTATCAAAAGAAGAGGATATCAGGATTAAAAGTGTTATAAAATCGTGTTGGCAACTCTACATACGGAGGATTGGTGATGCCTTGTTTAGAACCAGTGGTAATGATGATCGATGGGTTCTCTTGAAGTACCATTGCTTTGGCAAATACATGTTGTACATTGATGACTCTTCAATTTGTACAGTTAGATATCAATCAAAGTTTCAATCTAAAATAGCAACTTACCCCCAAAGATTGACATCCATCACCTTTTTCCAATTCTCCATCTCACCAAAGGACGTACCCTTCAGGCCAACTGCGGCATTATTGAGAAGAACAGAGACCTAATTTGGTATCAATCGGCTGTACTCCATAGAGGTCACATGGTTTCGTCAAGGGCAATATGACACACCTCTCCAAATGCTTCAAATGCAACCTCTTTCAGTCTTTGGACGTCTTCTGGCTTACTCACGTCCATATGAACGGTGAGAAGATTCGTGTCTGGATCCTTGACGATATTCTCGAGTTTCTTGCGAGCTTTTGAGAGACCTTCTTGGTCGATATCGGCAAGGACTATACGGAGACCCAAACTGTAATGACGCGTAGGATGAATCGTTACATCATGCGATGCGGTCGACCATAGCCGAAGAGCGAGGGGGATGAGCGGTATAATAGGCGAGGCAGATTTCGGGATTTCGTCATGTGGACGACAATATGTGCCCGTTATGAAAGATCATCATGTGATAGGTCGAATTAAAGGAAACCCAGTGATTTAGGACCAATCATTGGCACTATCGTCGTCCAGAACGACTTACCCAGCGAACAGCTCTGCGGCTGCAAAACCGATGCCATTGGCACCGCCTGTGATAACGGCTGCACCACCAGAGTGAAGTGCAGGATGTTCTGCAGGATCCTCTGAAACCTTGACGGCGGGGTCCAACTGTGGATTTCGTCCATTACTGTGCGAGCGTAAGGGGGAAAGTTGACGCGAGCCAGGGAGGGAACGAGAGCCAGGGAGAGAACGCTGCGACATCCTGTCGGGCGAGTGGTTTTTGGGGAGGAAGTTTGGTTTTGTTGGTTGTGGTAGAGAACAAGTTTTGGGCGCGCCAATCACGCCACCCAATGAATATACCTCTGCTGCTCCCCCGTCTCAGTTTCTTCAGCGCCTCTTGCGGCTTCCCTAAATTTTCTTAATTAAACCTATTTGCCGTGTCTTTCGCACGTTTGAACGCACGTTGGTGGAACAAAAGGGTGTCTTCACTAGGTCCAAGGCAGCAGTAAATGATCGTTGATCTTTCGACAAAGCAGCCTTCGCTTGAACCCTACCTCGTCCATGAGTTTGGACAAGTGCATACATGCCTGCCAATTCACTAGAGTTTTATTATGATGAAAGCTCTGGGCGTAATGATGCAAAGAGACTCATCTGAGGATTCGGCATTGTTGGTACAATTTGGTGGCTCGAAATAGTACAAGTGATGAAGATTCTTTAGTAGATTAGTCATCGAAACTGGTATACGCATGAACGAAGCATCGAGGGTTTACTCTAGGGAGCGACTGCTATCCCGCGCGAATGTATTCCAGTTGCTTGTGACAATAAATCTTTTGATCAAAATGGCCACCTCAGGCTCAACTCCAGTCTTATAGTCGCATTTTAGACGACTACACCAGTCGTAATAAGTTGTATTCTTAGGTGCGTTGAATGGGAGGCGCCATTGATCGTCAACAAAGCAGTCAGCCCTGAGCTGACTTCGACTTGACCTCTACTTCGTCCACACGTTTGGACCAGTGCATGCATGCCTGCGGATTTACCAGGGTTCTACTACGATGTGACTCGAAATAGATACTTCCCGCTCGCTTCGAGACAGGCTTCGTCATCGACCCTTTTTTCTGGTCAAGCCTCCAACGTCGGACGCAATGGAGAAACCAGGGACGTGATAAAAATCGTAGAGAATGAAAGTATCATCACTACCCCTCGATCGAAGAGGAAGAGTACCACGTTGAAAAGGGTCCTTGCTGCGTCGGCTTTGAGTACCACAGACAGACGAGAAGTTTTACAGTTTGTCGTTTTAATTACAATCCTACTTCGATTGAAATGACCTTCGCACAAAGTGAAGTGCTTCTTCGCTCCCTTGAGAGACCTATGTCTCTTCAGGCTACGTCCAACGCACCATTCGAATTTCATGGAGCCGACCTTACATGTATTGCAATCGATCCAAAGTTTGTTGAAGACCTTCATGTCAAGGCGGACAACCAAGACTACTCCAACATCGTGGACGACCATTCATATTTATTTGCTGGGGATAAAGTAGGGATGCTTTATACTGCTTCAAGGGCAGAACCAGAACTTCCTTGGTTAGCTATATATCACATGAGCTCCCAGGTAAGTGGCTTACTTAATCGTTCTTTACGAGAACCTGATCATCGCCTGGCGAGTAGATTTCCAGTGTGCACATTTATAACAACACAATGCTGTATGTTATCGATTTGGCCCTCGTTTTTCGATCAATGTGACACCACCCTGTGTACAGTGCAGCCTCGTTTGGACCCAATCCACAAATTTTCATAGCTAGAAATGAGTATGTCTTGGTAGTTCTTTGTCTACGTTACTGTGCTGACGCTACCATCGTTGTAGATACATGTCAAGTTTGAATATGCATGCGTTTCACGACATATGGACTGTTAGCTGGATTACTTCTATGCCTCCCGACGAGACCAATCATGCAGCATCCGAAGTCTCAGGAACAGCGAGTGCAGTTATTGGTTTGTAGTGACTATGTATCGGTGTTTGTTTCTGACTTTCCATCTATACAGGTATGAAACAACGTGCCGCCTATATGCCATCCCTCGAAACTCATCGTGGCTCATACCTTATGCCTACGAGCTCCGACGTGTTTAGTGTTTACAAGCATCATGTGAGGAATGAATCGACTATTATTTGACTATTTCTCATTCTATTCATGATCTACAGTCTGCAGTGATCACCGGTGCGCGCAACGGGTCTATCAAACTTTTCGACATCCGTGCTCCACCGAGTTCTCATGTGACGCTATTTCCTCCTTGTGTGAAGTATGCTCCTCAGAGGGGTTGGGATAGCCGGCCAAAGCCTACATCGAGGCAAGGCAACGGCTCCCGTGTCATGCCTGGCTTTCTCGTATCTAGGTCACCTGATAGTGAAGTGAGGCACGCTAGCTCTGTGACGAATCTTCATGTCGTAGACGACTGGGGGTTGCTTGTAGGTGCAATGGACGGCACTGTAAGTATTCGAACCCCCTCCCCTCCTCTGGGATATGATCTAATGAATGATTTTGGGCTGGGTAGTTGGCGATATATGACATGCGGTACTGCTCACCGGCTCCCTCGCATCGTACCCAACCCCTCTCAAGAGCAATGCTAGACCAAAGTCGACATCAGGCCGGTCGGAATACAGAGCGGCAAGATAGTTGGGGTAGCAGCAATAGAGGCATGCCTAACTCTGTAATGACATTTTCTGGGCACGTAAATTCATGTTCTCAGGGCCTCGTAAGTGGGAATTCCTCATTGTATGTGTTGGCTATTAAGCATCGGTTTAAACATTCTCATAGGGCTTCTATGTAGCCCCATCTTCTGGCGTCATATTCGCGGCTGGAGAAGATCACGCAATACGTGCATGGTCGTTACGCACAGGAAACCCTATCCGCACCCGTCACGATGGTGTCAGCACGGGGGCCGAGGGAGAACTAGTGAGCACAACGGCAAATCAAGCGATTGGATCTATTCGAAATCACCGTGTTTCCAACAAGGACCTTCTGTCCAATCGGTTTGATAGGCCGGTCACTGCTATCGTTCCG
The DNA here is from genome assembly GCA_019627725.1 of Serendipita sp. 401. Taxonomy (NCBI): domain Eukaryota; kingdom Fungi; phylum Basidiomycota; class Agaricomycetes; order Sebacinales; family Serendipitaceae; genus Serendipita; species Serendipita sp. 401. The sequence goes on along the minus strand of WSTQ01000064.1, from coordinate 11,282 downwards.
GCACGAGGAGGGCGGGAACTCTGGGTTGCTAGTGGACGCGAAGTCTTTAGGTTTCAGTGCCCGATTCCTATTTGAGACCGGTGCGCCTGCTGGAAGAGCGTGATCTCTCGTTCTTCTGATCATCCAATCGTTATACAGGCTTCTCCTCCCGGATCATAGGCCATCAGATCAATGACCAACTTTGTACGGAGATATTCGAACAGCCACTTCGGGGTTGATATAGAATATGGCCGGTCCGCTGGCGGTTGGGAAGCTACTTCATCGAGGACATACACTCACTTCGAGGCCAACCCTTTTAATAATAGACCTGGACTCCACAAATTTACCATTACTTGTGGCCTTACTTGGGGCGGGCGGGTAAGGTGAAATGGGGGTTTCATGTCTCTTCCCAATAGCCAAAAGTTGTTTTATCCATGGAGGATGTCCCCTTCTCGACCTCCTCGACGACTAGGCTCAATGAAGCACGTTTCTATGATACTACCGGCTCTAGCACTGCAGGCTATGCACCCGTCGCCCAATGTTCGGAGCTAATTCTCCGCAAGTATCTCTTTGGCCGCATATGATTTACGGTGTCTTCCGTCATCTTCCGGCTATCTTCAATACACTCATGGCCTTCTTTACACGCAGCCTGCTACTCGACCTTCAGCCGGCTCTGTGGGGAATACGGATTCAATCTCTGTCAAGGTGCATCTTCCATCAACCACTGACTATTCTGGGGAAGTAAATGTTCCGTTTTTATGCCGCATAGAATCGGGCTGCAGCTATTACGCCCTCCTATATAATGGCGACCCTCGTTAGTTCATGGACCAGATTTTCGCTCCTAAATCAGCTTTCTTCCATCGATGAAGAACCTGTTTGGATATTGTGGCGCGGTTGCGCTGGCTCTCAGCAGCGTCGTGACTGCTGCCTATCCGGATCCTATCGCAATGAGTGGGGCATACACAGGCGTTCATGACCCTTCTGCACTGTGTCAACGTGCAGATGGACTGTGGTTCTTATTCTCCACTGCGTGAGTTTTCCGGATTCATAAATCATCATTTGTGATTGCACTACTCAACATACAAACAGCGTCGGTATTGCGATCCGAACGAGCCCAGACCGCGTGTAAGTCATCATTTTCCCCCTTTTGACGCCTCTTCTCATGATTATCCGTAGCACTTGGACCTACGCAGGAGTCGTGTGGCCCAATGGGGCTTCATGGACCAGCCCGTACGACCATCAACCAAACAATTCGTATGACTATATTAAGAGATGTTCGTAGGTATACCGGCGGAAACAACGAAAACCTATGGGCGCCAGATTGTACATTCAAGAACGGACAATTCTATGTGAGTACACCTAGTTTTGCAGGGCTTTTGGAATATTGACATTCTCGACTCATTGCAGCTTTACTACTCTGCATCCACTTTCGGCTCTCGCAATTCTGCTATCTTCTTCGCTCGTTCTACCACTGGCGCGCAAGGCACGTGGACCAATGACGGACTTGTATACAGTACAACTACGAGCAGCTCATATAACGTAAGATGCTTTCTCACACTTGATTCAAGGGATTTACTGATTGAGAAATAGGCTATTGACCCAAATCTTTACATTGGTAAATGTTATCCTGTGTCAACACGGACAATTCCCTGAATTAATCAAATACAGAGGGAAGCAACTGGTATCTTGTGTTTGGCTCTTGGTCGGCCGGCATTGGAATGTGCGTACAATCACTCAAGATCTCCCTCCTGAAGAGCCTGTTCTGACGTGACGAATTAGCTTGGAGTATGTGTCGCATTTGCAATCAAGAAAGTTTCTCAACACATGAATGACAGTCTTGGATCTTCCACCGGAAAACCTACAACTGGAACCGTAACAAAGCTGGCGTCCCGAAGCAGTAGCGTTGGCATTGAAGCCCCTGTACGTCAAAGTCACACAGAGAAGGAGCACCAAACCAGATCGTATATCTGCAGAATGAGATTCACTGACCTATTACCTCTAATAGGTGATCATCAAGAACGGCTCATATTACTACCTGTTCACCTCTTGGGATACGTGCTGCGCGGGGCTATCAAGCACGTACAACATTCGCGTTGGTCGCTCTACAAGGTAAGTCAATATCACCCTTTTCAGGCTCGATAGAAAAAGAAGGTTGAATGCCCCAATCTGATGTGGCCAATAGCGTCAAAGGTCCCTATGTCGACCAGGCGGGCGTTGGCTTGACGAGTGGTGGAGGTACGTGCATTATTTTCATTTTTGTGATCGTAATTATCTTGACGAGTTCTTTCAATAACACAGGCACTTTGGTTCTATCGACACATGGCAGCGTATGTCGACCTTTCCTTCCTATTTCCCCGGAGATTGTCTCACTGATAACGGAATGCTAGATCGTCGGACCTGGAGGTCAATCTGTGTTCCAGACGGGTGGTGTGTGGTATCTGGTTTATCACTATTACACCAGCACTGGTTCCAATCTGGGTACGTGCAATCGAAATAAGAAAAAGATATGTTATACTAGGCCTCCCTTACTGACAACCACGCAACGCCGAACAGGCATCAACCGACTTTCTTTCTCTACGGGTTGGCCGGTCGCATATTAGAGACGACGTAGTCGACGGGTTTTTGGCCCTTCGCCCTTGCGCAGGAAAGAATACAAGTATATTTCGTGTACACAGATGGAAGTTGTGTATATACCCCCAATCCCTCCGGGGATTTCAGCCATTGTACTATCTAAAGAAGACGAGGTCTGTCCAGGTAAACATAGACCCGATCCACGACGATCCGCCGCAAGGGAAGAGTACGTTTTGATAAATCCCGGTTGTACTAATGCGCTGATTTTACTCTCTCTCAGAGATGTATGTCGACTTTGAATGATAAATGGACTTCCCGCTGGACTACTTCCATTCCTCCTGGCGAGACCAACGCTACAGTCTCCGAAATCACGGGAATACAAGAAGCTCCTATTCTTTCACTTCGATAGGGGTGTTACGGCTATCGTTCCGGTGCACAGAGGACAGGAACTTTGGGTTGCTAGTGGACGCGAAGTCTTTAGCTTCAGTGCCCAGTTCTGCTAGAAGGGCGTGATATCTCGTTCTTTTGGCCATTCAATGGTGTATACGGACTTCACCCTCCATGCCTTAGGCCATCAGATCAATGATGACCTTTGGTGCGGTGATACCAAACAGTCGCTTGGAACTGATATAGACTATGGCCGGTCCGCTGGAAGCCGGAAACTACTTCTTTGAGTGAAGGAAGGGATATTCATTCACTTCGAAGCTAAATTCTTTGATAATTGACCTGGACTCCACAAATTCTAACATTATTGGTAGCCTCACTCGCGGCCGCTTGCGGTAAGATGAAACTGGAACCTTTATTTGCCTTCCAAATGTTTAAAAATTGGTCTCTCAATGGAGGACGACCGCCTCTCGACATCTTCAGCAACTACGTTTCCATGGGATTGCGGGCTATGCACTCGTCGCCCAATATTCGGGACTAATTCTGCGTAAACATCCCTCGGGCAGTATATGACTTACGGTGTCTTCCTTCATCTTCCGGTCATGTTTACTGCACCCATGGTCTTCTTTACACGCAATATGTTACTACACCCTCAGCCGGTTCTATAGGAAATACGGTTCGTTCTCTGTCACGATGCATCTTACATCAATCATTGACTTTTCTGATGAAGTAAATGTTCCGTTTTTACGCCGTATAGATTCGGGCCGCTGGCATTGCACCCTTCTATATAATGGTGACTGCTGTTGGTCCATGAACCACACTTTCGCTCCTAGATCAGCTTTCTTCCACTGATGAAGAACTTGTTCGGATATTGTGGTGCGGTTGCGCTGGCTCTCAGCAGCGTCGTGATTGCTGCCTACCCGAATCCTATTGCAATGAGTGGGGCATACACAGGTGTTCATGACCCCTCTGCACTGTGCCAACGTGCAGATGGGTTGTGGTTCTTATTCTCCACTGCGTCAGTTTTTCCAGGTCCATAAATCGTCTTTACTTAACAAGTAAACAGCGTTGGTATTGCGATCCGAACAAGCCGTGACCGTGTGTAAGTTATGATTTCTCCTTATGGCGCACCTTTTTGTGACTGTCTGTAGATCTTGGACGAACGCAGGAGTTGTCTGGCCCAATGGAGCTTCATGGACTAGCACGTACGGTCATCAACCGAATTATTCGTATATTTACATTAAGAGACGTCTACAGTTATACCGGTGGGAACAACGAGAATCTTTGGGCGCCGGATTGTACCTTTAGGAACGGGCAATTCTATGTGAGTACAACAACCCCATCGGTTTCCTTGCGGAGGTTTCTAGGTACTGATACCACATGCCTATCAACAGCTCTACTACTCTGCATCGACATTTGGTTCCCGTAAGTCTGGAATGTTCCTGGCCCGTTCCTCCACCGGCGTGCAGGGCTCGTGGACGAATGATGGACTGGTGTATGGATCGACGACCTCTAGCTCGTACAACGTATGGTTTTTCGCTCAAATCAAAGAGATTTGCTAATCTACCGCACTAAAAAACCATTATTAGGCGATCGACCCAAACCTTCTCATTGGTAACCACATCCACCTTGTGCCAATAAATCAATTAATGAACCGGCAACTACAGACGGAAGCAAATGGTACCTTGTATTTGGCTCTTGGTCTTCGGGCATCGCAATGTGCGTATGATCTTGACTTCTCACTTCCTCCCTTCCAGAACCTTGTTCTGACATGACCCAATCAGTTTGGAGTACGTATTATATGTGGAATTGAGAACGCATTAGAGCATTGTTACTTATTCTATGCACATGACCATGACAGCATCAACCCTTCCACCGGGAAACCCCTGAGTACGAGCTTGACAAAGTTGGCCTCTCGGAGCAGTAGCGTCGGCATCGAAGCCCCTGTATGTGCAGTCACCCAGAAGAGAAACACCCTTGGTTACTAATATCCAATTTCTCTTCCTATTGGACAGGTGATCATCAAGAGTGGATCGTATTATTACCTGTTTACCTCTTGGGATAAGTGCTGTGCGGGGTTGTCGAGCACATACAACATTCGCGTCGGTCGTTCGACAAGGCAAGTGAACACCATATTCTCCAGACCCGAGAGGAAAGGGAGGTCCAATAACTGATCTAATGCGATCAATAGCGTCAAAGGGCCCTATGTTGATCAGGCGGGAGTTAACTTGACGAGTGGTGGAGGTACGTGCATCGTTTCCATTTTTATGGAGTAGTTATTTTAACAAACTCTTTCAATAATACAGGAACTTTGGTTCTAGCGACGCATGGTAGCGTATGTCGACCTTTCCTTCATATTTCCCCGGAGACTGTCTCACTGATAACGGAATGCTAGATCGTCGGACCCGGAGGTCAATCTGTGTTCCAGACGGGTGGTGTGTGGTATTTGGTTTATCACTACTACACGAGCAGTGGTTCCAATCTGGGTACGTACAATCGAAATAAGAAAAACAATGTCATCGAACTAAAGTTATTGTACCAACGACCAACTAAACGCCGAACAGGTATCAACCGACTTACTTTCTCCACGGGTTGGCCGGTCGCTTATTAGACAGACGGCGTACTGGGCGGGTTTTGCGCAGCAAAGAACACAATCCGAACTCGTGTACACAGATGGCAGTTGTCTATATACCCCTCCTCGCCGGGGGATTCCAGCCGTTGCATTAGTAGGGCGTTTTAGGTATTCACTAAACTTGTTTGGAACTAATCTACAACTATCCGCTTCAAGGAACGAGTACGTCTTGGTGAAAATTTGTTTGCATGGTTGCGCTGACGTTACTATCGTTGAGATATATATATCGAGACTGAATATGCATGGCTTTTACGACGTATGGACCGTCAGCTGGAATACTTCTACAACACCTGGCGAGATTAATGGTGTAGTCCCCGAAGTCATATGGAGACAAGGACTCTTCGGTTCGCTAGACCGTTTACTGCTATCATTCAGGCGTAGGTAAGACAGAAACTTCAGTTTCTGGTGGATCCAGGATTTCTAGCTTCCAGTTCCCATATTGAAACAAGTTCGCTTGCTAAAGAAAGCAGGGTTCCCTGACGATTCAATAGCGTATACGGTTCCTAACTCTCGTGTGTCAAAGCGCATTGGACCAGTGAGCATTTTTGATGCGGAAATATTCAAGAAACAGCTGCTTCGGAATAGAAAAGACTATAGCCGGCCCGTTGAACTATTTCATCAAGTGGCGAAGCGACCACACTCTTACTTGCATAGATTCCAGGAAAATTGACATTTCTTGTAGATTCACTGACGGTGAGCAACGACCCTCACGTGTCCCGATTAGTGTTCAATCGATAAAGGACGGCCTCTTATTGACCTCTTCAGCAGATACGCCCCGAAGAGGCGCGTTTCTATGGTACCAGTATTTCAGCGTATACACCGTCGCCCAATGTTCGGAGCTAATTCTCCGCAAGTATTCCCCTATGCTTTCCGGCTCGCTCCTCCATCTCTTGGCTATGGCTATGTTCAATACATCTGTGGCCTGCTTTAAGCACGGCGTCCAGTCTAGGCGTAGCCCTGTAGTCGGCTCCATTTGATCAAGCGGGGGATACGGTTCGCTCCACAACATGGTGTGACTTCCATCAACCAATGTCTGTTCCGGAGGCAGATGTTCCGTGTTTATGCCGCACAGCATCGGGCCGCTGGTATTGCACCCTTCTATATATATGGTGACAACCGTCAGGCCATGAACGACATTTTCGCATCTAAATCTGTTCTGGTCCTCTGATGAAAGGCACATTTGGATACTGTGGCGCGATCGCGCTGGCTCTCAGCACTCTCGTCACTGCACAACAGGCAAACTATGGCCAGTGTGGGGGTACTGGGTGGACAGGTTAGCGCCGTTAATCTGTGGTTACTTCATTCTGAAACATCTTTTAAGGTCCTACGACGTGTAACTCGGGGTGAGGTGTAACACTCGACGGTCTCGTTAACTACTCATCTTAATACCTTATCGCACAAGTTGGACGTGTGTCTACTCTAACGAATGTAAGGAGATTCAACTTCTTACCGTCCCCGGGGTGCTGACCGCAATCCATCCGCTTAGGGTATTCGCAGGTTTGTTGTCTCACATACTGGAAAGCTGTCGATACTCATATGATCATTGCGTGTAGTGTCTACAAAGCACGGCTGCTACGAGTATGTCGTCTTTCAATAGGGTCTGGTCACAACTTTGATTATTGGTAGGCACGAGCTCGACAAGAGCAACGAGCACGAGTAGTTCGAAGACGAGCAGCTCTTCAGCGCCAGTAATAACCGCCAATCCGAATCCTATTGCACTGAGCGGGGCATACACCGGTGTCCATGACCCATCTGCACTCTGTCAACGGGCAGACGGGACCTGGTTCTTATTCACCACTGCGTGAGTTTCTTTTCCTTAGGATTCAAAGTGCCCATGCGTGTGGTCGAGTGCCTACTGAACGAGAAAATAGCGTCGGTATTGCCATCCGAACGAGCCCAGATCGTGTGTAAGCCATGATATCTCACATTTTACGGCGTTCCTTCTCTCTCATCATGATTGTCGGGTAGAACTTGGACCAACGCCGGAGTTGTCTGGCCCAATGGCGCATCATGGACCAGCACGTACGACCATCAACCAAACTATTCGTATAGTTACATTAAGAGTCATTTACAGGTATACCGGTGGGAACAACGAAAATCTCTGGGCACCAGACTGTACCTTTAGGAACGGGCAATTCTACGTGAGTACAACCACCCCACCGGTTTCTTCGCAGAGATTTTAACGATATTGACACGTATACCATAAGCTCTACTACTCTGCATCGACGTTTGGCTCCCGTAACTCTGGAATATTCCTGGCTCGTTCCACCACCGGCGTGCAGGGATCGTGGACGAACGATGGACTGGTGTATGGATCAACGACCGCCAGTTCGTACAACGTATGACCTTTCACTTCACTCAAAGGGGTTTTCTGATTTATCTTGAAATAAATATTAGGCGATCGACCCGAACCTTTTCATCGGTGACTATATCCACCTTGTGCCCATATTGACGGGCTATTGATCAATTTACAGACGGAAGTAACTGGTACCTCGTATTTGGCTCTTGGTCTGCGGGTATTGCAATGTGCGTACAATCTGGATTTGACCTTCTCTTCCTCTTCTCACACCGAAGAAACTCTGTACTGACATGACGCGATCAGCTTGGAGTATGTATCACGTGTGGGATTAATAACATGCCATGGAGGGTTCTTACTTACTTGCCGCCTATGACTATGACAGCATCAACCCTTCCACTGGAAAAACCCTGAGTACGAGCTTGACAAAGTTGGCCTCTCGGAGCAGTAGCGTCGGCATCGAAGCTCCTGTACGTACAGGCAACTTCTGAAAAAAAAAACAAAATCCTGGTTTACTGATCTCTGATGCGCGTGTGCTCGTCTCTCTATGACAGGTGATTATCAAGAACGGATCGTATTATTATCTGTTTACGTCTTGGGATACGTGCTGTGCTGGCCTATCGAGCACGTACAATATTCGCGTCGGACGTTCTACAAGGTGAGTGGATATCGTATTTATTTCCTTTAGGACTAGTATACGAAGATACTGATTGCGGTCGATAGCGTCAAGGGCCCTTACGTCGATCAGGCTGGAGTCAACTTGACGAGTGGTGGAGGTACGTGACATCGCACAAGTCCCCTCCAGGGCGGAATCGATAACCAAACTTGTTTCGACTTTTGATGATAGGTACTCTGGTTCTGTCTACTCACGGTAGCGTACGTTTCATTTCCCTCTGTCGCTGATATTCGTCGGGCTGGAGCTGATTATGATGATAATGATAGATTGTCGGACCCGGAGGACAATCCGTGTTCCAGACGGGTGGAGTATGGTACTTAGTGTATCACTACTACGTGAGCAACGGTTCCAACCTCGGTATGTACAGTCCACCAAAGAGAACAAGTCATGGGATTGATGATTTATGAAACAGGTATCAACCGACTCGACTTTTCCAATGGTTGGCCACGTCCTTATTAGACCAGGGTTAGGTTTGACAGCAGTTGGTGATGGTGTATCGGAGGTGAAAAGATACAAATTCTCTCGTTTCCCATGTACACAGGTGGTGGCGTCACGTTGTGTATATACCCCACTCTCCTTCCTTTTGGGATTTCAGCTGATTTTGTTATCCAAGAAAACACGGTCTATCTTTGCTCACTTGACTAGTTATCTACACGCGCGGGTGCACATCGCCATTGTCGTCGTCGTCAGCAGTAGCAATGATGAGACTCAAGTGGGGATCCCAGTGGTTGGGATACCATCCTTGACGGCTATCCAAGCCTCCCTCGAGGACACGTCTTTCCACCACCTCGCGACGTTTGGCCATTTAGTTTCGTTTGTGAGGTAGTCATACCCTAGTTGGGTGATGCCTTGACCATAGGGAAGGAAGAAGAGGTCCGGTAACGTTAGTTGCTGTATGCAAGCAAACGTGGAGGGAAGGAAGTGAGTCAAATGAGACACTGGATGAAGATTTAGAGGTGTAGAGCTGGGAAGACTCACGCTCCCGGCCATGTAAGGTTGCTTTGAGAGCAAGAGATCGAAACCGTCCATTTTGGTGGTGAGTTTCTGTTCATAGGATTTGATAAAGTCGTGGTTTGGTTCTCTCCCCTGAAACCTATCCCCAAGCAAGGTAAGGCGTCGATTCGAGAAGGGGTAATCGAACATAATACTAGAGGGGCCTACTTTGAGAGGGCTTTCTCTGCGAAGAGTGCCTCCGCCCAGGTATTAAAATTGTTATTCACGATGCTAATGGCTTGATAGATACGTGTCATTGCATGGAGGTCGTTCATCACGTCCAAGGGGAGCAATGCTGTTCCGGACCTGGCGTATTTTATGGCGATATACCGAGCGATGGCCCTGCTCTCGAACAAGACGAACCCGTCGTCCTAAAGAAACAGACTGGGTGTAAGAGGTAGACTATTGAGGAGAGGATGGGTGGATGTACATCGACTATGTAGGGCATCTGCCCAAAGGGGTGGTTCTCTTTCCAGGCATCGGTCTTGATCTCACCCGTAGACCAATCAGATGGAACGAGTTCATAGGGGACTTGCTTTTCATGTAATACGAGAGCAACGCGACGTCCACAAGAAGATAAAGGATGTGAGTAGAGCTTGAGGACCATGACTAGGGGGATCGAGAGTTCACCACCACCGACTGAAGGAAAGTACAGGTCCCTTCTTAATGAAGAGATGGAAATGTACGCATTGAAATGGGTGCAAGTATAAGGTGTACTAAAGGCAATTAAGCAAAAAGAGTGTGGATGAGTCGAGGTGAATGGCCATTTACGAGTGGGGGCTTCGTCCCACTAGACCGCTAAGGCCAGTAGACTTCAACTGAATCCTGCAGAGTACCTACAAGAAATCAATCCATTTGTCGTCGCATTGCTCTTTCATCTGTGCCTTCTTGAGTGGGAATTGTCCCTGTGCTCTTGACTCCATAGCCTTGCCAAACCATTTGACCATCTCCTGTTTCGTGACTGGTTCAGATAACTTCGATGTATCGACTAGAATCGCCTCGAGGGAGGTACAGATCGGCTTTGTGGGATCCGAAATCGAGGTTGAATCAAGCGAATGACCGGCCAATCTCTCAAAGAATCCATTGTCTAAGGCAAGATCAGTGAGATGTAGACGCACCAGACCGAGCATTTGATCCAATATGTCCGCCAGCACCACAGAGTCTACAGAGGCAGAACGCAGACAGATACTCTGCGTGACGAGGTACCCTGGAAGAATACCAATTTCGAACAACCTCTCCATGATCGGCTCGGAACGAGTGAACGGGTTCACTATGAGATTCTGTAGAGATCTCGCGTGTATATGAGAGCATCTGTTTACTGTAATCTGTGATAGTTCCAGCCATATGAGACAGGGTAAGATCAGAGGTTGGTCGGCACTGGTCGAGAGCGTCGAATTCCTGATACAGAGTACCTCTAAATTGGGAAATACAACTTTGCATCCGATATCGGTAGAGTTGAGATGAAGCAATCGTAAAGTTGGAATGGAAACGGGTTCGTCTGTGGGGTGCTCAACCTTGATCGATATGAGAGAGAGATTGACAAGATTGGGCGCACTCGAGATCATCTGCGCTCCCACTTGTCCCAGAGCCTCCACCGACGAGTAGAATAGCAAGTCCGAAAGGGCTACCTGTCTCGATAGATCCCAGTCGTATCGAGTGTCCTCATAACAGGTTGTAAAGCTGAGATCTTCAAGTCGATGGGCTGTCTTTTGGATACATTCGTTCAAGCCCGGAGATGACCAGGCGAGATC